>JASANE010015039.1:0-87916 GCA_030248225.1 Trileptium ribeirensis
AAACGTATGTCATGGTGTTCTCGACATATTAAGCCTGAGCATCAACCTTAACGATGCGTGCACAGTTCTCCATTCAGCCAAGCTTTAGCTTCAGTAAATTCCAATTTTCTAATTTTATTTGTGCTTTTGCATAAGTACAAACACCTTAGACGTCAGTAAATATAAATTGCAATTGAAATACAATATAATAAAATATTGCAATCAATAAATATACGATATTACGTTTTAGATTTCTTATGTTTTTGCCATTTTATGTTTTTTTGATATGGCAGCGTAATAGAGGTGAGAAAGAGCCAAATATTTAAAAGGTGTGGTTCGGCTAGGCTTTTCCTGAACTATGGCTGGCTCAGCTTGGCTCGGCTCTCACAGAGAGATTTCAAGCTCTGCTTCGCTCGCTCATCTCTTCATAAACAATTGCCGGCTCGATTGTACTCGGCTGTTCCGATGGAATTTAATGCTGGGATCTTCCAGAAGGTGCTAATATATGTTTGATGGCAATCGCAACCAGAGTTGCCGCAGCACAAGCCGTGCAGGGATACCAGTTTCGACTTGGAAATTCTGTATTACCTTCCCGGAAAGCTCCCACGCAGTAGTTACAGGTGGGTACCCTGAAGCAACGTGGCTTTAGCCTCTTGCCTAAGAAGATTAGTAGACTCGATCAGGCCGCCTCATGTGTGTGACCGCTGCGCCGTAACTACTGCGCCACACGAGCACACACATATAAGTTTGTTTTAGTGCTTTTAGAACCGAACCAATGTTATCTCAGCGGTTCTTGCTGTTGCTTGACTATTGTACTATACAACGGCTGTTATTGTTTGTAGAGGTGCTTTTAAAAACCGATGCCAGTTTTTCCAAATAGATTAGGCTAGGCTCAACTCGGCATTTGCCGGCGAATCTTAGGCCCTGGCTCGGCTCGACTCTACAGAGATCATGGCTGACTCGACTCTGTTAGGCTCTACAGCCGACGAGTCTACAGCCTAAATTGTCACCTTTGCAGCGCAAAATTATGGAAGCTGTATCTATACTTGAAGCAAAAATGCGTCGTTGCCACAGTTATTTAACATGTTTGCACAGTAGTGTGAGTTTTTGGCTGTTTTATGTTTAACAGAAAAAACAGATGTCATAAATTCTCATCAAAGCCAATGTAAAGATAAAATCACGTACAAATTGGCTTTTAATTAACTGTAACATAAATCATTGTCTGTGGCTATTGTAATTCCACAGGTACCAACCATCCTCTAGGTATTTCATTTTGTTTTCGTAGTTCGGACTGGCATTTGTAGGAAAAAGCTACTCGGATTCGAAATGTTGCTTGGCAACGTAACATTATCGTTCCTTTATGCTGTTAATGATTTATTTTGTTTCAGTGGGCGCAAAATTATCTGACTAGTAAGATCCTCGCTATATGCTACCATGATGGCGCCAATCATACATGAACCATACAAGCTATATCACATATTTAGCAAAATTAGAAATTTTGAATTTGAAAATGTTGAATTTTATGATAGCAGCTATATGCAAAAATATTTTTCAGGAAAAAATGACGGCTTAAATCGATCATCAATTTAAGTTGGGATTACCAGCAAATAGCAATTTAGAATGGTCGGAATGTCTATGCCAACTATGATCATAAAATGTTGAGCAACTGAGCAATAAATACAAATTACTAGTTTGAAACTATCTCCATGATCATACATTGTCCACCTCAGGTAAGCGCGGCGACGACTTCCGGAGTCCGCCTTGGTATTCTTATTATCACATCGTTTATTCGAATTAGTTGCGCTCTGTAGCCGCAAAAGATTAAATGACGTAGCGTTTGCGAGACCTAGCAACACGATACCATTTCTAGTTAAGCCATGGGTGGTTCAAATTTATTCACTCAGTGAATTCAAATTGTGGCAGTAGTCCAGAAGAAAGCTCCCTCCTACACATTAAAAGGTTGATGTAAATAGCACAGCTGAAGCAAACCTGCTATACGTTACAAAAAGAACAGCGTAGAGCTGTGGTTCGCGGGGTTGCAACACCCTAAATTTGACAAAAGTGTATATAAAATGTGAAGCACAGACTTAAGCTTAAGCTACCGATAATTGTATAACTTCCTTTTCAGCTACCGGGTTACTATAAAGGTATAGCTGCATGGTATAAAATTTTAGTCACCACTTTACACCCTCAAACAGAGTAGGACGCATCTAACTGGTTGACGAATTCTCCCAACATAACAACATCATACATGCACGAGGTCTGAGGTGTCAGGGGGTTTTGTCTGGTACTACGGCAGGGGGATCTCACAAGAAGGATCAGCCGGTGGACAGTGGGGCGGGCAGGAAGTGGGTGGATTGGCGCTTCGCGGCGAGGAGCCTTGGATCCGACGCCTCAGGGGTATAATCGTCATCTCCACCTATATGCACGTTTAAAAACAATGTATTTATATACCTCTTTAAAGAAGGCAACCGCAGAAGTCGGCACAAGTAATCAGGTATGCGAGGCAACATCCTTATTCTTATAATATTTATTAAATGTAATAAATCAATGGTTTAACACTTTTGTTCGTCAATGAATATGAATTTCGTATAACTCGTATAGCAGTGGTGAATTAAATATGGATGGAGTGGCTACGACCCGCGTGCGGTATACAATGAAGTATTTCGAAGATGTTGTGCAAAAGCAAATACTAAAAGAAACAAAGAAGCGAAAAGATTTTTATTCTAAGCGTTCCCAAATATACTGTTTTAATTAACTGGAATATTTCTGTATATTCAACTTGAAATTATGTTACATTCGTTGTATTTATTGAAAAACTTTAGCTGGTATATATTGTGTAGATAGACCAGTCTTCAGAATATATTTCGCAGTATATTTATATAACTGAATCCTGCTAGCTGCAATCTTGCTGAATTTTTGCTAATCAGAATTCATATTTGACACAAAAACACATCCGTACTATGCAAAACTCGTTGGTTTTATTTCCTTCGCAAGTTTGTGCGGCTTTATTGAATGCATATCGGCAATCAGGTGTAGTCATTTCACTTTTGCCTTCATAGCAAAACAGTCGGTAAATTTTCAACTTATTTGTAACAAGACCATTTATAGGTCTCGAAGATGTGTTGGTGGGCATTTCGTATTAAACTTTGACAGTTTTCTTACATGCTTTTCAATAACACAGTTATCAGTTTTGGATGTTTTCAAATGGCTAACAGCCACTTATTTCGTCGACATTTGAATTTGAAGGCGGTCTGGTTTTGGAATATATAAAATGTTTACATAATAACAGCAAGAACTTTCTGTAGATGGCCCTGTACTGTTCCCATTGATACTGAAAATTGAAAATGTTATATTGACCTGTTTTTATTCTCTAATAATAAAGCTATGCGAAATGTCTAATTACCTAAGTTTTTAGCTGTAAACTTTCTCAATTTTATGTTATACGTGTTTTAGATCTGTTCATAAACGGCTATGATAATGTAAGGCGAAATCTTTGTTTTTATACAAGTTTCAATTTTTTCCAAAACAATGGTCGTATTAGTTGGTTATTTGAACAGTATTAAAATGAGCTGCTTAACAATTAACTCACTTATTTATAATGTTTAAACTGGAGAACAAAGAATCAACTATGTTATTAAAATTTTTTGAAATATATTTGTAGAAAATTACATAATATAACGAACGGCACTAGTTGCATCAGATATGGGAGAGTTTTCCTTTTGTAATTTTTTCCATCGCGAGTGATTAAAGTCTTTGTAGTGCAAAAGACCAACCCAGTGTAAATATTTTAGTGCGACAACGGCATGGTTAGTACATACCTACCAAGACAACGTACCTAAAATATATGAACAACTTTACATAAATTTATGTCATAGATATACTACCTGTATTTCTAGTTTCCTGCTTTTGCCAGATTTCCAGGTTAAATATTGCCACAGACATATTCGCTGAGGACACAACAAAACAGTAGAAAGGTTTGTATGCAAAACAGCTAAAACTTAAAAAACATTGCTACCTCAAGACGGCGATATTAATGAGACGTGGTGTTTTTCATTCCCTGTAAGGTATACAATAAAATTCATATATTACGTAACAAGTAGAGGGGAGATTTTAGGATCTAGGAGCGATCTGGCTGAGCTCCACAACAGAGGTGAGTTGAGCCTGCCTTTTTGCATTAAGAACAGATCCAGGCTGAGATAAGGATCTCATTGTGAGAGTGGAGCCGATTCAATGCATATAGTAAGTGCTGACGGGGGCTCTTAAAAATCTTTCATTTAAACATAGTTCAGGAAGAGCCGAGCAAAACCAGAGCAAGAAAATCTGTCTAGTTCCCACCTCTAGTTAAACGAAAGGAGTTTTTCCATTTTAATTATACAATACTTCGTTTAAAAATTGTACTTCTTAAAATAAAATAAATTTACTGAGTGCCAGCAGAGAACGTTATTGGTCATCGTAGAGTAATCTCAGAAGCTAATTCCAACCATTAATATCATTAGTTCTTGCAGGTAATTCATTTTTAGTTAAAGATTTATAGCTGCTATTCTCATTTGATAAATACGAATTTGTCCATGTATACCGGACACGATAACACTTATTGCCTGAGCCTGTTTTTATTTTCCAGAAGAAACTTGCCATTCTAAGAAAAGTGCTAAAAGTCGTATTTAATATCATTCCAGAAAAAGATTATGGTACAGCAAGACGGATGGACCTTGTTACCTGGTTACACAGCTAATGCACAATTTTGTTATAGCAATGGCCATAACTGTGCAAAAAATGTACATATCTCGCCAATTTTTCTACATTTGACGTGTTTCGGAATTGTCAGATACCGTTAAATACATTTGTACAAAGTATATATTATTTCGCCAGTAATGTTCTTATTGAGACCTAAACTACTATGACTCCCGGTCTTATTGTCCATAACGAGATACCGCAAAAGATTTGTTTATTTAGCTATTATCTAGGACCGGCAATTTGTTAGCAGAACGTCGTGGCTCTTGCAGCTGGTCAATGGTTGGCCTAATGTAGTTCAAATTTTTACAATGCGGGTATCGTTTTTTGTGTGATCATAGCAATGATATTATCATCTATAAGCTAGAGAATAGTGTCCAAAATATGCTCATTTGACCAAGATTGCAATTTTGTTATAGTTTAAGACTTGTTGTAATTCATGGCCTTATGTGCGATTGATACGTTCACATTTAATGTATAACTTTGTGACTTGTGACTGCATATACAATACATTGACTTCATCAATGTCCATAATTTGGTTGCAAAAAATCGGTGAATACATATCTTTGACCAAAATAAGACTAATTCGTCGCTGTGTTAATCGATTTATTGTAACTCGTATCTTAATACTCAGCGCCTCGGTCTTCGAATTCCCAACTACCGTAAAAATTAAACTTTACTATTTAAAATAATAAAATGGCAAAGTAAAAACCAAAGCCAGAATTAGAGATATATACTAATGACTAGCTATTTAGTAATATTTACAATATATACCGTCACAAAATATAATTCAGAAAAGAATAAAAAATGGTTTAGACCGTCCACAATGCAATCTCTAGCTTAGGCATAGCCAGAAGTGGTAAAGGGCACGACTGGGGGGACCATATCGTTACAGAGAAATACAAAAATGGGTTTTCTTTCTTTTCGATAAAGGTCTGGAGTTGGTACAAAAATTGCGGTTTTTTCTCGAATTTCGCGCACCAGGCACTACGGTAGTTGCGAACAATAAATAAACCGACTTGGTCCAGTGTGCAACAGTGAATTCTTTATGTATATTGAATGCGTATTGTTCACTCTCTATTAATGTCCTAAACAATGCTTGTGGTTTGAAGCGATGTTTCTGAACACGGTTGATGTACGCTATCTCCCCCCACACCCATAAATAGTTAAAATTTGGTATGTATGATCATTTTGGGTCCCTAACCATGATCCTGATAGTTATCTTTTATGAAAACACTGCATAGCACCACAGCTATTAGATAAATACAAGAATTACAATATCAAATGTCGGATAGTCTAGCGGCTATAGCGTGTTGCTCTACGGGCTCAGCCGACGTTCGATCCCCAATGGGAATTTTTCGTTTTTTTGATTATTTCCTATTTATGTCTGTATACATTTGTTTTAACTAGTTTAGTTTTAGTGTAATTACAATGCATGTGCACACTTAATACGTACATAACTAACACTGTTGCAATCATCTAGGCATATTGTTATATGCTACAGTTTTATATATGTTTATAAACACTTTCTAAATGGACTTCTGTTTACCAATGTCATGACGTTCGAGCAATGATCAGAAGCATATTTTGTCATAAAAAATTCCCGCGTTGCCGGAACCTCTCCGTACGCATAAATTCGTCTCACAGTTCTGGAATCGCTCCGATACTCCCATACTGAATACTTCTTTAATGTCGGCTCCAGTACCCATCGGGTGCATTTGTGCATGTTTCAGTTTCGTAAGAAATAATCTATCAGATAGACCCTGGGGGGGGGATGCATCCCCCCAAAAATATCACCGGAGGACGGCTCCTTCTTACAAATATTTTTTATAATCCGAAATTCGCAAATATTTGTTCTTTTGTAGTCTTATTAAAGGGCGGAAATACAGACGTGTACGGTGGGTAAAACAACCCTATAGGCGATCAAGTTCCGAAACGCTTGGCCACATTTAATTATAAGAATGCGTTCAAATACCTATTGGTGGCGAATTCAAATACCTATGACACCATGAATCCAGCAGATTTTAAGCATGCGGACCGAATTTTTGAACATTATGAGACGTGTCCGAAAAATAACCTAGCAAAAAAATGAAGTAGTGTATTCTCGGGGATTCAGGTGGAATTCAGAACTGTGCGACGAATTTTTCTGGAGGCAGAGGTTCCGACAAGACGAAGAATTGCTATGGCGAAATATACTAAAAACCATTGCTCGAAAATTATGACATTGAAACAGTAGAAATCCGTATACTGCGACGATTAATGTTAAGTGCCCTGCCGCGTTATTTGTGGGTCCTGCGTAAACATAAATATCAGAATTGTGTTTAGAGACCCAACATTAACCTGTATACATTTTAAAAATTTCCTGGAGGCATATAAAGTTCCAGTACCACTGACACAACGGTCCCAGCAAAGCCTCCAACAGAGCTGGAAGTGGGTCAGTGGGTCGTGGGTCATGTACTAGGCGATTTGGGGTGGGTAACGTGGGTCGTGGATTTTCACTTCCGACCCGCCGACCCACGCAACCATTTTAGCTGTGATTTTAATAACATCTAATAATTTAAACTACACATAGTTTACAAGCATTTTGGGGTTCTCTTTGCTGCTGAGAAAGTCGCGCTTAAACTGCCACTTCTTTCTAATTTATTCTCATTATAATTTACAATGTTAATAATTGTCATTCTAATCTATAATTTTCTTCATGACTATCTTTAATTTTTTTTTTACTTTCTCCAACTGCGAGTCCTACTTCTTGCCTGTTTCTTGGCCATTTTTTATTTGAAAGAAGTTAGAACTTCGAAATCTGTATATTATTACTATTTTTAGCACATTTAATGAAGGTTTGTAATTATTGGTTTTATCACACCTCAAAGGTCATGTCTTGAGCCTGATGTTGTTGAATCACTTTAAGTTACCTTGAGCATTATAGAACATTTGGTTGAAAATGCAGTGGTATGTGAGCATGAGCTATAGTATTATACCTTGTAAAAATTGTGTTTTAATATGCAGTGTTCTTTTTTAATTCTTCGTGCTTTAAAATTTGTATGAGCAGCTAAGCCAACCAAACTCTAAAGTTGTGTAAGATTAAGATTCAGTTAATATGCGCGAAGGCATTGATGGGTCGTGGGTCAAGTGGGTCGTGGGTCGTTGAATCATGGGTCGTGTGGGTCGTGGGTCAAGAATTGTGACCAACTTTCAGCTCTGGCCTCCACTATCCATAATATTAAAAAAATATTCGGTCATCTATCAAGTCATTTTCGTCACCGTTATAGTTAAACGACGGTTTGCAGTGCTTTATTTTTTCAGTATGAATAAGCTGTTTCCAGTACATGTCATGATATCGGCCAAATTTTACAATAAGACACACTAATATATTCACACTTTCCTTTCTTATGACTGAAAGATTCTTCATAACCTGGCTCGGCGACAGTGACCTGGTCATGAGTATGGGATAGGATATTTTAAAATCATAATTTAGATATACACCAATTCATATGAAAATCACACAATTTTGATGTTATAGCAGGTTTTTGAATTTCGTAACAGTATTTTTCTTCGGTAAGCTTATACTTGAAACTTTGGAAGCATTGCTTTTCCTTTTTATACTGATACAATCTGTTTTCTTGATGTTTTATATTGCTAAGAAAAAACCTGGACCGGCCCAAGTTCTAATATTCTTACAGTTTTGACGTCTACATTCCGCTTTTGATGGTCTCAGTAAATATTTTTGTCCGTAAAGTATTAAAAGTTAAACGTAACATGCATAAAGTTAACTATTTTTTGGGAAACGACGGCTAACACGGTTTTATATAGGACACATTGTTTGACATAAAGTAACTCTTAAAAAAGCAATCTCATTAACAACCGCAGTGACATTAACATGGTTTAATTAAAAATCCATTTTTTCTTTACCATAGGGCAGTAGATGTTTCATAGGGACCGTCCGGTTTGCAATATTTTTAGATACTCAAGTGGTCTGTAAACCGCATGATACTACAAAGTTTGGAGTATGATAGAACATGCTGCGTTTTCATTATGTTAACGTTATGCGGGAGCTACGAGTGTGTAAGATGTGTGATATAGCGTGTCCTATAAGTATTAAGTATAATACTTTAAAGTGTCTATATGTAATAACCAAGATAGATAAAATGGCAAAATGTTCTGTTTGAGTTTTGTTTCAGCGTTCTAGGAGTCTGAGACTTCCCGGAGTACACACACCAGTTGTTTGAGAACACCGTAAACCTAAAATCACATGGCTTTAAATTGGGCAGTGATTGGCCAATCATTTGGACCTTGGCGACAGGAGAATTTGCCAGGGAAGCCATCATCCAAAAAACTAAACGTTTTCGGTTTGTGGAACCAAAATGCTAAAGAAAGATTGCCGATCTGTGCGTTTGAAACCGTTGAAAATAAAGTTAATTTTGTGAATTGAAATGGGTAGAGGAAAATCTAAGTTGTGGTAATTTTAACTGTAGTAAAAATTTGGAATCACTAGTCGATGTTGCTATTTTGCTATGACGGCTTAACCATTTATACTTACTTTGTCGGACGCCTTGATCTTAACCAGTTATAGTTACTTTATCAGACACCTTGAGCTTAACCATTTATACTTACTTTATCGGACACCTTGATCTTAACCATTTATACTTACTTTATCGGACACCTTGATCTTAACCATTTATACTTACTTTATCGGACACCTTGATCTTAACCATTTATACTTACTTTATCGGACAGCTTGATCTTAACCATTTATACTTACTTTATCGGAGACCTTGATCTTAACCATTTATACTTACTTTATCGGACACCTTGATCTTAACCATTTATACTTACTTTATCGGACACCTTGCTCTTAACCATTTATACTTACTTTATCAGACACCTTGATCTTAACCATTTATACTTACTTTATCGGACACCTTGATCTTAACCATTTATACTTACTTTATCAGACAGCTTGATCTTAACCATTTATACTTACTTTATCGGAGACCTTGATCTTAACCATTTATACTAACTTTATCGGACACCTTGCTCTTAACCATTTATACTTTATCGGACACCTTGATCTTAACCATTTATACTTACTTTATCGGACACATTGATCTTAACCATTTATACATACTTTATCGGACATCTTGATCTTAACCATTTATACTTACTTTATCGGACACCTTGATCTTAACCACTTATACTTACTTTATCGGACACCTTGATCTTAACCATTTATACTTACTTTATCGGACACCTTGATCTTAACCATTTATACATACTTAACTGAAACTGAAAATGACTTCTATTTCAGCTATCGATTTATAATGAGTTCGTTAAATTCAGTTCCTGTGAGATGAAATGAAATTCACTTATTTAAAACGACTGTTTTAGGTCGGATCATTTAAAAAAGACTCGTTTTAAATTTGGAGGGAATTTTAAAATATGTTTCTGGATAATACATACAGTAATTAATTCATTATCCAGCTGATGTGAACAATGGGTTTTAACTTTAAGAGATAGTGTGATACTGGCAGCTCCATTAAATTTTATTTCCCCTAAATGGAATTAAATCGAGTGAAATCAAATCCGCTAAGATGAAATCAGAATCAGTTTTGTTTTTGAAAATTAAATCAAATCTTGTCGATAATGAATCATTTTTAAATTGCTTTTTTATTTTTCATTTGATTGCCGTTTCTCTGCAGATACTGCATAGACCGTACCCAATCTGGTGAAGTTTTTGCATTTTGTAATTAATAAAGAAGTCGTTGTTCTAAGCATACAAAAGTTATATATAACAACAGGTTTAATAACTGAAAATCAGTATAAATTTAATAAAAAACAAGCCTTTTCTACCACATTCGCTCAAGAAGAAAATTTAATATTTACGTTGCCTTCTAAGGCCAGACGCTGTGCAAAAAATAAAACCTAATCCATCCTGTGTGTATCAAGCTACGGACAACCTCACGTTTTACACAATTCGCGCTCTAAAATACCCGATTTTGAGTTTTCTTTGATGACAGAAAATCTTATTCTCAAACGCAACGCACGGATAAGTAGGACGCAGTCAGTAATCCATCAGAAAAATTTCATCATTAGTCGGTTTATTGTCGATGTATAGTGATGCTGTCAAAAGTATTTGATTTTACTTCAGCTTAAAATGTCGAGTTTGAGTTTTTCGCATTTAAGAATATTACTGGGTTCATACACGAGGTCTTATATGCTGTGAAAATTTTGAGCCAAAACGATTCAACTATCAACTTTAAAATCAAAAATACACTTTAAAATTTGGTTTTATATTGAGGTAAGATGATATCTTTGACTTTTTGCTCGTTAATTAAAAGCGCTATTATATTTTTAAGAACAATATTTGTTCTTAGTTCAGGTCTTGCACGTCGAAAAAATTTGAGCCAAACAAGCTCAAGAGTTTTATGCTCTGTATTAATACAACTAAATTTATCTATATTTTAGCATAATAGCGAATAATTCAAGCTTTGCTCTCCAAATGATGTTGATTCACGTAAATAAATCTGCTGCTGTATGTGTATTATGTGTATTAGTATACATAAGACCATTATATGCTTCATCGTACCACAGCCAATAGTTTTAGTCACAACCACACCGGCATTGTAGCGTATATATTGTAATAAAACAAGCATTTAATTAGGCTCGTGCAAACTCATTCCGACCACAGTCATATGCTATAAAGCATTATATGCGCTGACACCACCAGCATATTTACTCCGTTTAGTAGTGGAACTCTCTACCGTAAAATGAAGTTAATGAAGGACTACTCATTTTAGATAAATAAGTATAAAGATGGTTATTTATACTTATGTACCCACAAATGTCAGAAACTGCTCGTATGCGAAAAAGACGGTTTAATGATATATATTTTATGTTAAAACCAATGTCAATACACGTTTTAGACTTCATACGGTGAACGGCTGAACCTATCTGATACGGCTCAAGCCCTCGTAGAAAATAGCATGTTACTCGGTGAGATTTTACTTAATCCGTCCAAGTTCTACCTTTTAAAGAAAAAACGGTTATAATTTCTTTTCACACCAAAAGATCTCATTGTCACTGTTATGCTGTGAGACTAAGATATCCACACTATAAGTAATTTTATTCTATGTGCCATTAACACACGTGAAAAAAATTCTGCTAGCCAACACACGAATTAAATGGTCATTAAATGATGTCAGGATTGATGTGTTATTTTAACATTTCCGGACCTGCCAAACCCATCTATTGTGGACAATACCGACCTACATATCCAGAATAAAATGTGGAAAACTATCACAGTAGCTGTGTACCCCAAGCATTTTTTACAGCTGACCAGTAATTCAGCTAGTTCGACTGCCTGAAAATACAGCTACATCGATTGTTGCTTAAACAAACACATTAATCTTCAAAGGAAAAGTATTTCAAAGCAATAATAGTGGCTGGATAAGAATTGTATACCAAAGCACCTCTAATGTCGTTATCTTGACAGGGTTGCGCACGTGTCATCGCAGGCTTGGCTAACAGTAGTAAACGTTAAAGGAATTTATTCTGTCTCTAAACATGTACAATATGTTAAATAAGGCGTTTATAATGTTGGATACAGGTACACTTGGTAATGTCATGTGTAGTGGCTAGATTACGGAAAAATTTTCAGTTTCTGCTGGCAGGAAAAGCCGAAACGTTTGTAGTGTCTTTTTTCGGAGGAGCGAACTCTAGTAGTGAGGGTTTTAAAGTGTTGCTGGCAAAAGTTTGTGCAATGAAATGCAATATAACAATTAACGTACATGCTCATAGAGTGGGACAGCGGGGATTATCCCCCGGGGCATCGGACCCCCAACCTGATAGCGAAGCGCCGATCCTCTCACATATCCCTCCATCACACACCATGAGGTTGAACCTGTAGGCACTGCCCGGCGCACAGCACCTCCCCAGAGGACGCGGCTGCCCTTACGGGCCCTCGGATCTCGAGCATCTATGGACTATGATGCATAGTCTGACAAAAGACCGGAACAGCCAACGCATGAACTAGAGTAACACAATGCCATGTAGCTTACTTAATTTAGACAGCATTGCGTACTAGAATTTCAAGCAGCGCTGAAATTAAATATCTTATCCATTGGCGCAAATTTGTGTGGGATGTATGTGTGGAGGGAGTGGTCGTTTGGCATGCCGCGTTGTTAATACATAAGGCCGTTCGCTAAAGGCTGGAGGCTGTTAATAGTCTTCGTAACTTCCGCTTTGTGTGTTTATTCCAATTTGTTTGTAGTCATGATCAGTTTAGTGTGGAAATGACCCAATGATTTTGAGACAACATTTACAATGAGATGTACAGTTATCTCAGATTACAGTCCCAGCGCTCGTAAAACTTTTGTAGGTGCTCAATAAAACGTGCGGTACGGAACGAGACACATTAATAACGCGGTGGAGCGAAAAAATTTTTCTGCACCACTTCCAAATCTGCCAGCAGATGTCTTGTGTACGCTGACACATATACATAATGCGTGAGGTCACTTTAGTTGCGTACACCATGACTGTTCTTTTACCAAAATTACTAACTGAATCGTGTAAAGATTGGCGTTTCTCCCACTGGTATTCGTATGTTTGTGAACGTAAACATGGGTTCTGTATATATGAATTAATTTGCGCACGCGCAAATTTGTCCATTTCGTACGTTTGTCTGCGTTCATTAAGAAATAATCCGCGTATTTGTGCGACGAGTTTTACTTGCATCCGTCCAGCGAATTGCAATGCTAAGTCGCAAAATAGTGACCGCGAACAGTGTCTACGCGTTATCTTGGGGCCAATTGTGGACGCGTATGTAAGGAAAATCGTTATTTGTATGCGTTCATCTGCTTATACCATCGCGGACAGACTAGACAAAGGAACCAGCCAAGTGTACCTATCTAAAGTGGATCCATATATAACTATTTACTAAATGTAGCAGCAAGTGTTGATAGATGCGCAGGAAATCGTCACGGCTGTCGTTTCCACTTGGAATCATCAAGCGGTGATAATAAATTATACAAATGTTAATCACTGTAATCGGTATTGCAATAGACCATACATTAGGTGGTATTTTGCTCCAGGTTACTATTTATGATTTGAATAGAACGCGGACACAACATACACTTTCGATTCATCATACCTATGGATAAGCTCAGCCAAATAAATAATCTTCGTTGCTCAAAACCTTTAACGTCATTCACGAAACAAAATCCAATCCATTTGCCTATTAACGGTTTAATTTACTTTTTACCGCATCTGCGGGGTCTAATTTCGTTAAACATTTGAAAAAATGACCAATACTGCTTAGCCGATCGGTTAAGGTGGCACTTAGTAACGTTTCGATTTTTTTTACATTTTAAACATAGCTTTACAAAACTAATTTCTTAAGCAAAAGTCATGTTAAATCTTTTACACCAAAGTGATTCTGGCCCAAATTTAGCGCGAAAAATGTTGTTTCGTTTCGGGCTGTCGGAGGCAGCCCGTATTATTATTTTAAATATTTTACAGAAAATTCGATATAAAAATAAATTTTCGACAACAAATTTTTATGTTTTCGAGTGTGAAATTTCAAGTATGCACTATTTTCCCATCTGCCATATCGTCTAATATGAAACAAAATTTTTGGACCAAATTAATTTGTGCCAAACTCATTGTTCGACTGAAAATCACGCTTGTTTGATCAAGCGATTTTAAAATGACACATTTTAAACTGAAAATCCAATCGGTTTTGAATAAAATCCTTTATAGTAATACGCACATTCGGACTGTCAAATTTGTACAAATCAACCAAGAATTCATGATGCAAAGGTCTTTAAAAAGAAAAAATGGTACATATTTCAATATCTTTTTGTAGCATACCTTGATAGCAGGGAATTTCAAGTTGTCTCAAATATTCATACGGCAGACAACAAGTCAGATCACAACAGCTGCTCTTTTCAAAAATATTGTGATAAAAATATCATTCTAACTTTCATTTCGTAAACATAAATACATCGGGGTTTTTGAAAATTTCGCAGGTTAAAATAAGAAACGAATAGAGGAACCGAAAACGCAATCTTTTTCAAATTTTGAAATATTATTGGTAGCAATAGATATTTCAGAATTTGAAGCACGTGTGTAGGTTTGGAACAGTCTGTCGAATTTCACCGAAGGTACTTTTAACGAATGCGATTACGGTTCCGTCAATTTTGATGTATGTACCTCCGATCGTTAGCGAAAATTCATACTAAAATAGTTAATAACTTAGAAAATTTAAACCTGGAATTAGTTAATTAGACACGATTTTATGTAATGTTTCTATAACATTTCACCTACGTAAATATATACTGCTTTTAACATAAAAAATACATACCAATTCAGCTAATGTAATTAACAGTATTCGCAGTATTCTTGCTGCAACAATGAAAACAACACTAATCCAAAAGTTTAGAGTTACTTTTAATTTTCTGGAGCCCATTCTTGTCTAATTTTCTAATATTTTGACAGTATTGCTCTCAATCTTATGTGTTCTCGAAAATATGTTACATTATTTATATGCTTGAAAAACTGTTAACATTAAAATCATGTTTGCGATAACTAAAGCCAGTATCCAGTCAAATTTTTACTTTAGTTGTTTTATTTTAGATAGATCATTTAAATCAAACTTGTCGGTTGTTAATACTTTACTAAAATTTTGGCAACAGGCACAAGAAAATGTAACTGGAACGTTGGCTCTTGTGGAGGGTGTCTGCATTTTCGTGCTAGATGGAGAAATATACAACGTTTATTGCTGTAAAACAATAAGCATTAGGGCTTTGTTCTTGCCGACACTTATGTATTACTTTTGTTTATACTCTACATATATTTAACGATTGTATTGCAAAATTTTTTCCATGTCACAGTGATAGCACGTAGTAATGTTAAAGATGAGCCATATTGATAACCTAGTGTCATATTTTCGTTTAGTTAAAGTGATTTAAGCATACAAACGTAGTCTAGTTCGGTAAAGGCAAGCCCGATTTGGTAAAGCAAAGGAAAGTATCTTAAATGAGTAAAAACAGTGCAATTCGCTAGGACGGCATCTAGAATACGGCTTTACATGGCTACAAGAATTACACTATCGTTAAACTTTAGTGGAAAGCGGTCAACGCGTTCCCCCTCTGAGCGTACATTTTTATAAACATATCTTCAAGCCGGTTCATTTGCCTGGAAAAGGTTGAGAACCCTTCTGTAATACAAATTTAATAGAATAAGCAGCAGTTTACAAGCGAAGAAATTGTATTCACTTTTTTCGTCCGATGTCAGATATAGCTCTCTTGTGACATTTCGCTTGTACCGATAGTGCATATATATGCGCAGGATTCATGGATAATTAATACGGTTCTGATGGAAGTGCAGCATTTGCAGCCAACGTAATTATTGTCACCCATCTGAAATTATACTTATTTTCTTAAGAATTATGACAATTAATTGGTCATAATCAGTTGTTTACATTTGGAAAATCTAGAACCGCCAAACACCTCAAACAATATAATCCTTAAATATTCATAATTACTTTTAAATTAACGATAAAACGCAACATGCACTGCCTATTATTGTTAGATATTTACCTCTGGGTTTAACCTAGATAATATTCTTCATTCGTCCGGCAAAAAGCAGTTTCGACTCATCAAGTTTTAAACTCAAAGATGGACACGTACTTACATACTAATTATTGCCAGTTTTCGCCGATTGTTGCCAATTATTCTCTGATTTATGCCGTTTCTTCACCGATTTTTGCCAATTGTCTATATTCCCAGCATCATCGAAAGGCAATTTATAGATAAAAGCAATATTTGGAATGAAAATGAAAATTTTGGAATGTGTGTATTTCACTGTTATATAATTTTGGAATATTTAACTTTATTTAATTCAAGTATCTGCTGTGTAACTGTCGTTTCTGTGACAGTTGGTGGTATTGAGTTCATCACAATATTCAGATATGGCTCGGAAATAAGGGGTAAATTTTTGCTGAATTAAAGTCAGCCAAATGTTGTTGTTCTATTTGTTTACAAAAATACTCCAATTTGTTTTAAAGTGCAGCTACAAATGGTTATTACTATGGTATTACAAACGGTATTACGTTTATCGGTTATCCGTTTCGCTGGATGTAATTGTTAATTAAAGGTTATACCTGCGTAGCAAATAATTCCAAGTAACGGCGCTAACCCAACAATCACAGCACATCATTTAGTACATAGGTATCTAAGAACCGTCGGATTAAGAGGAATAGACCGTTGCGATGGGGAGAGTCTGCGCAACGGAAGGCCAGAGGGGTAAAACCAAAACGTTTCCTCGGTCTTCTTAACTGTTCTATCATAATACTCCCTATTTTGTACAATTTTTCTTTAAATTTATAGAAATGCTCATAAATGATAAAATTTTACGTACGCCTTCTACGCGCCAGAAAGTCGCGCACTTGGGGAGGGAGTGGCAACGCTTGAACGGGGTTGGAAATATCCCTTGCGAGAGTAATTCACACACTACCCCCTATTGACACCTATAGTATAAGCTGTATAATTAATATCAAAAATCACTTCATTATATCGATTATTCTTATTATGTTATGCAGATTTCTGTTAATATTTTGTTTTAATTTATATATAATGCAATATTCAATTTTTTTGTGTGTAACTTTTAGTTAGTCCTAAAACATATATTTCACACATGTATAATAAAACTAATATGTACGGCATGTCAGATGATGTCAAGCCAATTACTTAATTGTCATTTTGAATCATGTGATGCTTTATTTTTCTGCGTAGGGACTAGCTGCTGTTAAAGAATATTTTGGCAATTACATCAAAGCTTTTTTATCTCATTAATTCTCAGTATACTTACTAAATCTTGTGTCGCAATCAAAGCCTAGACATAAAAACTAAATTTTGCTGCTGCAGTTACGAAGTTTGAATTTCTACGTAAATTTGCTGTTCGAATAGCGTTAAAAATGATTAGCGTTAAGTTAAAATATAAAGCAAATCATATATATATTTATTTATACTGCTATAACATTGGAACGAGATGTGGGCGCCCACATCCCAACATTCTATGTTCTGTATTAGTGTGCTATATCCACAGCTGTTCCTACGATTGCAATTGTTTGGGAAACATTGTTTAATTAGAATTATAAACATGACCCTTAGATATCGGTGGAACTAATCAAAAATTATACTAGCTTATTGTCGTTAGACAGCGCAGAAAAGATATATGCAAACACTTTAACACTCTACTTGGGTATATTTAAAGACAAAATAAAGTTATAGAAAATAATCTTTCAGTTCAGCCAAATAGGTAACTGACATATTTCTGACGAGGTAATATGGACGTCTACCTGCACACAGTTTAAACTAACAGCGTCTAATAATATGTTTAAATGAAACCCTGACACAAACTTAGATAATCACTATAGTTAAATACAGAACACCTACCTAGCACTCAAATGAGACTTACTTTGCCATAATTTCTCGTGATTCAGCACAAAGAAAGTAGGCACGCCCATTGGGTGCGATTAGTTTGAACACGGGTTCTTGACTAATTTTTCCCGACATCCCAGGATCAGTTTTAGGATCCACCCTAGCCACAATACAGCCAGGAAGTGGTAATGATGTAAAGGCTCCGACGTCCTGCAATGATACGTGGTAACATATTGAGGTTTCAACAGTTTGACAATTTATGACATTTTTAAATACATTGGTATCGTTCCATACAATTTATGGTAACCGGCTCTTCCCAAGAAATAAAACCGATCTTTTTATCGAATTCAAGAATATATTATTTAATTCAAGAATTTTTCCCGACATCCCTGGATCAGTTTTAGGATTCACCTTAGCCACAATAGAGCCAGGAAGTGGCAATTATGTAAAGGCTCCGACGTCCTGCAATAATACGGGATAACATATTGAGGTTTCAGCAGTTTGATAATTTATGACATTTTTAAATACATTGGTATCGTTCCATACAATTTATGGTAACCGGCTCTTCCCAAGAAATAAAACCGATCTTTTTATTGAATTCAAGAATATATTTTGATGTTATTTCTGTCTGTTAAATTTATCTCATCAGAACATGTTCCGTGTTGCAAAAGCATTTTGTTAACGTAAATAAAACACGTCGGTTTTAATGTTACAAAAGGCCAATGTCTCATGCTCTGCCTAGTGTTGAATTAGGCTTTACAGATTTTTTCTAAATAATGATGTTTAATTTTGAGTCACTCAAACTTTTATTTAGTCGTTTTCAAACGCTGTCAGCCAATTCCGTACAGCCCAAAAGCCGACAAAACCGAAGTCGGGCACTTCTGCGATGAAACGAATTCAAACAGAGCTCAGTTCATATAATTCTGGTCATCGTACTGTACCAGACGGCAGCAACCCGCTCACTTTCTGGAAAATGCATGCTGTGGAAATTTCGCTGATGTCGACATTAGCCAGAAAAATTTTCAGTGTTTCAGCCTCATCAGCTCCATCAGAGCGAGAGTTTTCTTGAATGAATTTAACGATTACAGAACGACGGTCATAGCTCAGCCCCGATACTGTTGAAGCAGCTGAGCTTATAGGAGCGGCATTAAAAGCTGGATTACGGATATCAACAATTCAAGAATAAAGTTTCCCTTCTTCTACCGCAGAAAGCTTGTCGGTAGAACTATTGTTCTTTTTATTTATATATCATTTTAGCGGGAGCTGCAGAAGTTGCTAACAATTTCAGGCGGTTCCCTTTACTGGGCCCTGTAGAGAGACAAGGTAATTCCCTTTAGTGGGCGCCGCAGACGTAGAGATCACTAGGCGACTCGCGGCTTCCGTTAATAGACGCTGTAGAAGCCTGCTAGCGGTTCCGTTTAGCGCCGTAAATGTTACAAGACGTTTCATCTTTGGTGGACGTTGCAGAAGAAACTAGGCGGATCCCTTTACTGGGCACTGTAAAAGCCACTAGGTAGTTCCCTTTAGTGGGCGCTGTAGACCACAAGGAGAATCCCTTTACTAGGCAATGCAGAAGTGCGAATTACGGTATCTTTAGGACGCTACAAATTCCTGTGCTGTGCACGGGTCGGGCAGCCTCCCTGAATGCCGGCAAGCTTCCATTTTGGCGGTTGGTTGGGTAGTAGGGAGCTGCGAAAGCGGATCACGTCCTTGTCGTGCATCCTGGGCAGCGAGAGATCGCTGGCGAAGAATCCGCTATCAAAAAGTTAAAAAAAATAGAATGGCTTTAAAATGCAAAGCGATAAATATGTTGAGCCATTAAGGATTCAATAACTTGCGGGCCTGAGGGCCTGAAAAACCCGTATTGGGCCCGCGGGTACCCCGCAAATCAAAGGGCTGTCCACCGCCACTAGGCCCGTACCCGCCATTCACATCGTACTTTATTAGCAATAAATACAAGTGGACGTTCATATTAAACGTGTTATTTACGGGTCATCTAGAAGATGCTATTCCTTATAGGATGTTGTTAGACGTGTAGTAGCAGCCCGACCATTCCACCTAATAGCATTTGCACGGATATAATTTATAGGGCAAGGTGCTATGCCTGCTGAAACAGATTTCGTCCCACAATCATATATAGTGGATTGACCTTTTGCATCAAATTTGTACAAATAGAGTATGGTAATTCATTCATTCGCAATTGTGGCACATGTAATGTTTCTAGAGTTTGAATTGCTGCGAAGTTTCCTTCGTGTTATTCCACAGCAGCTTTGTGTAACAAGGAATCGATTTCACCCGCACACACCTGCCCCGGTCCAAAATGTACATTACATACCGTTCCGATCAAAAGGCTTCAATTCGGCATCGGTTAAGGCGCATTTGCGTAACGATTTTATTAAACAGTAGAAGCAGTTGTCATCCAGTCATTTTAGTAACCTTGAGCTTGCCATTTGTTTTCATTGCTGCTACATGTAAAAACTTAGTGCTTTTGACTGAAAAATAGGCAATTGTTCAACATTTTTCGACATCTTTAAAAGCACATAACTTTTTCCCGAATAATCGGACCGCTGCGCCGGCCAATTTTTGAAATCAGCGATAATTTTTCTGCAAAAGTAGAGATTCAACCCAATCTGAGTAGTATTTTGCTCCCAAATATTTTTTAAACTTGGTGATAAATTTTGCCTTAATCGTATTAGTATCAAAAACGCGAGAGCTAATTTTCCTATTGAATTTTTGAAAGCAATCTATCTGGAGAAGGAAATGATTTTTAGATGCGTCAATGAAAATGAGAATTACATAAAAGCCTAACTAGAAACTGCAGTTCGAATCACATTTCGCACTTACTATATTGTGAGGACATTTTGACCTACAAACTTGTTAGACGTAGAGTCGTCGACACCACTCCTTTTGGGACGGTATGTTTATTTAGTATTCTACATCTGGTGTTCTTTAAACGAATATAATATTTAGTTATCGTGGAAGGCGTGAAATAGTCCACCGCAGTCCGTTCC
The DNA here is from genome assembly GCA_030248225.1 of Trileptium ribeirensis. Taxonomy (NCBI): domain Eukaryota; kingdom Metazoa; phylum Nematoda; class Enoplea; order Enoplida; family Thoracostomopsidae; genus Trileptium; species Trileptium ribeirensis. Next base: position 21,161 of record JASANE010015039.1, read on the forward strand.
CAAGATTTATTTAGTATTCCATACTTGGTTTCGTTTGAACGAATGCATACAATACGTAGTCATAGTGAACGGCCAAGAATTATCGACACCAGCCCTTTTTGATCTGAAGCTTATTTAGTATTGCTCAAAAGGTCTCCTGTAACCATTTTCCGCATGAATTAATATATATGAATTTCGTAGAAGATTGAACAAGTTTTTACCGCACTGGCGGACTGAACTTCGACTGTTTAGTTGTGAGAATTCTAAGCTAGCCGTCACGCTATGTAGTGTTGATCCATTCCTTAAGGAGCCTTGTAAAGTGGTCGAACAACATTCCACGTGCAAACGCACGCCCAAGGCACACTCGGGTAGCGCATCGCTTCATACATAAGCTGTATCATTTGTGTAAATTGTGTGGGAAAGGGTTATCCAACTACAATATGTAGTCATCTTGATCGGCGACACCAGTCTTTCTTGGACGGAAAATTTATTTCTTATTCCTCACCTGATCTCCTTTAAACGAGTATAATATGTAGTCGTCGTGAACTGCAAAGAATCGTCGACACCAGTCCTTTTTGGTCCGAAGATTTAGATAGCCGCTGTAATATGATTTATCTCCAGCTGATACCTGAAACATAATAAGAAGTTAAAATGAAATTTCCATCGCATCTTAAAATTGAAGAATTTCAGGCTAAATAATGAGACCCACGAAACTGACTCAAAGCTGTGAACGTTAAAAAATTTTTTAACATGTGGCAAGGAGTAGAATTCAGAAGCTTACGAACCCACATTAGACATGTTTCTGCTTGTTTCAGGCCGCGAAGCAGCGAGCAATGCAATCCTATATCAGCATTAATAGAGGTTTATACGTTTTAAAACCACTCTACTACTAATGCTTGATAGATTAAATTAATATCACATATAGCACCGTAAACTTTTACTACAGTTCATGAATCCGTTTGAGTTTTGTTAAGTTCGCAACACCTATATTATTAGATGCGGTAAAATTTTGTCCATTGTTTGCGTTTAAGGCTATGAGTACAATTATTTGTGTGTGTCTACATATTTTGTTGCCAGGCCGGTGGTGAAATTTTGCGGCCGGCCGCCGTGCGAGGGACTGGCTGGTGAGGCGACAAACAGCCGCCGCTAAACCTTAACGGCTGGTATCCAACAGTACTGCCGGCGTTCAAAATTGTTTTGTGATGTTCATTAAATCTGAATTTTCCGTGTTAATTACGCAGCTTACATTTTAGAAAGAACCCCATAGCGACCATAATTATTTCGCGGATTCTAATGTTTATGGAATAATCGTAAATCTGATATTGCTCGATGATACCATATTTGCAATTTTTTGTTGCCTAAATATAAGACGAATAGGAAACCTATTCAGTTGGTAGGCGCAGTCCAGCGATCGCGTTCTAAGCTTTTCCGATATATTAGCAGTGGGATAGTGCAACGCAGCTTTTAGTGCTTAACACATTTGCGTACGTAGGGATCCAATATTTGTTACAGTAAAAGAAGATTTAAAATTTTAGGTACAGGTATTAAGAGGATTGCAGAATAACAAAAAAATTCCATATTCGAGAAGCCACTGCCACGCACGAATAAACTGCTGCTTCGGATCGGACAACGAGAAATCTTTGACCTTGGCGTGGGTTTCAGCAATTAGATGAGATGTCTGTGTTTTCGATTTCTACTTTTTCAAAAACCGCTGAGGCACAAATTCGTCAGGATCGATTTCGGTCGGAACTGGCCACAAGACTCGTTCCACTCTGTGCGGGATGATGCATATCGAGCAGGCGTTTGAGAGCGTCCACTTCCTGCGGATATGAAGCGTCAGCCATCGTTTTGCCCTTCGATGCCAGCTTACATCCCGCAGGTCCATGTCACATAGTGTTGTTCCAAATTACATCTCAGCCAAAATTCATTCATTCCATCCGCAGTTGGCACCAACAGCTTAATCGCAAAGCGACCTTGAGTCTAATGAACATCCGGTGTTACTTCGCAACCTTTCAGTGGGATTTTTCCGACATGCCCAATACCAAGCTATGTTTCGTCATTGTAAACTTTAAATAAAATGTATATATAACACACAACAACATCAAATTTTTGTAATAAGCCGTCACAGCACAACATTTTATACCGTTAACTATACCGACAAGCCGAAAAACCGGCTGCGCAGACTGGCCGCAATACGGGTCTACCCCCTCCGGCCGGGATACCAGCCGCACCGGGCGGACGGTGTACCGGCCTACCTGGTCAGACGGAATAGCAGCGCGGAGAAACTGAGCAGGACGGCTTCCGGCCTACCGGCCAGCGGCAGGCTTTGCGGCCGCGGCTCAGCATTCGTCTACATACATTATTTGGTTAGCAGTAGTAAATATCAGCACATTCTTCAATCCAAATTACGGCTAATATGGTAAGTATTGAAATGTTATGTTTGATCGTTTTATGATATTGTAGGCACCTAATAACTTCGGTGACAATGATTACTTAGCAACGGTAATACTCTAATTCAACAGCATAACGAAACGGTAATGTACATTGAGTTTACATCACATATACAGTCTATGTATTCAAACAGGCATTGCCGACGTAGCGCGGAAACCGCATATGTGTGCATATTTTAACACATGTTAAGACTATTTTGAAAAATGGTTTCAACGAAACCAAAACATTTTAAAAATTTTTGGGACCGGCATACAGCACTGTATACATAGGACACTGTATGCCACAGCTAAATGCGCTTTTAATTACACTGGAAAGGATGTTATTTAAAATTTTGCTAATGACAACATCAAACATAACATAATGCTGTTCCAATTAATTGGCTGATTATGTGCCCTGCTCATATACTTTTCATGGCAATATTTGGTTCTTTGTCTGGAAAAATAGTATTACTACTACACTGATCATATTCCTGCTTTGAAATTCAGTTTAATTATGGTAACTCCAGTTAACATGTCTTCTAACTGCTATTCAATCTTCTAAATTGCCAACTTTTTAATGTAAAAAGCTTCATTAAATTATAAAAATAAGGCTGTCAAAATCTAGGTTCATACAAAACATACCATGGCAATATTTTTCGCTCTATATTCATTTACGGGCTGTGACTCGTTGCTACTTCTTCCGCTTTCTTTGTCACGATCTAACGCCGTGCTTGTATCTGCAGCTGACGGCGACGATCCCCTTGCTATGATTTTGCGGCTCAATGTTCCAAGTAGATGCTTTTTGCGATTTTCTTTATTGAAGACAGTCTTTCCTGTCGCTTTAGTTGTAGTCGCTGGATCGACAGTACCAACAGTTGCAGCATTCACAGAGCAATTTTCGGAGTTCGACAGAGCAGAGCCGGATTTGCATGACTTACAAACTTTTAACTTCGCTGTATTAGTTCTGTCACAGGGCGAAATTATCTTATCGTTCCGACATTTCTTACAAATTGCCTAAAATGTTTTGTTGATTTCTTAGCCTTCCCATTATTAAATTAAATAACCATCAAAATTCAAACTAAGCAATCAGTGCCCACTGTTACAGATGACAACTTAAACCAGTTTAAAACAACTCTTTCAGTGTCAAAGCGAGTGCCACAAAATTGCTGCCACTTTGAGGCTAAAACCAGACCGTTCAACTATAGTTTACACATTGGCGGTGGGTCGCATTTAAAACATTGTACTTTGAGATTCACATCCTTTAAACTAACACCATTTCCATAGGTCGGTCTTTTGTCATTTTATATCAACAATTTTGCTTAAAATAGAATTATTCGTAAGTCTTACGATGCTAATTACTTAGTAAAACAGGGTTTATTCATCTTTATTTTAAATAACGTTTAGTGTCTCGAAGGTCTGTTGCACAGGTTATATTTGCAAAGAAGTGATTTATTCTGTGTCCTACACGAAAAGTAAAAACTTTAGTCGCAAACGTGTAGCCGGGACAAATTTCAATTTGTTCAACAAATAAACTGCACAATCAGTTGCTGGAGAACATAAATTAGACGAACGAGGTTCTTAAAACATGCATCTACCAAACATAAATTACATGGACTAGACGCGTATATTAAGGGGAGCTAAAATTTAGAATGCGTGAGATTCAAGGCTAAGTGTACTTTCGTGGTGACGTTCCACTTTCTATATAGGTACATGTATTAATAGAAAGCTGTGTTTCGCCATTGTAAACTTTAAACAAAATGTATATATAACGCTTACCAAAATCAAATTGTACTTAATAAGACCGTCACAACACTATATTATATTCCGGTCACTATACCTGATGCTGGATAACCATCGGTTTAAAATCGATATTAATGTTAAGCTAAAAATGTGATACGCATTGCAATAAAGCTTTGTTGTATATATATTTGATATCTCGAGGAAGATCAGCTGATTGCTTTATAATTCTTAATTGCTAAATGGTATGTTTAAATAAATACCACTATACCATTCAACCGTAACACAATCTTATAACGCGACTTTAAAGTCACACCAGTTTACTTCCAAGCAAACACGTTCAGGCCATATTGCTTTGTCGATATTTATCCCGAGCTGCTAATTTTGAAACAGTCCTGAACTGGTGACTTTGAAACGGTATTCAATGGCTAAATTATCACTGAATACAAGGAAAGTTTCAGTTCCAGTTTCATACGGCTGGTATATTCTCGACTGTCGACAATTTCATTTTAATCGAGTATTGCTTTAATTCATAGGTGTCCAAGGTTCGTCAATTGGACGGAGGTGGTGATTTGGAGCAGTGTAAAATTTTAAAATTTATAGAAACTCAGACTTTTCACTAATTTTGCCAACATTTTTCCCCAAATTGAAGTAATTTGTGTTTTGTACTAATTTTCCATAAACTTTACCCATATTCGTTCAACTGGTGCAAATTTTTCACAAATTTAGCCTGATTTTTCGCAATTTTCCTAAAAATTTTCACGCGCCAATGGTGCGCTGGAGCGGGTGCACTGAGCTTAAGGAGGTTGAGGGAGAGAGGTTTGTTGTCAGCGGAGATAACCCCTCTACGAACAGACGTGTCTTAATGTGATCACAGCATAAAATTACGTTCATCATAATAGTTCCACCACGTTGCACAGTGGTATATCGACTTTTAAGCCGACATATTAATTATTTTTATGTTTGAATGTGCTTTATTCAATCTCCCAATAAAGCCAAGAGTACTGATAGATTAGATCTGGCCAATTCCTAGTGAAATGTAGCAAATGTAGGTAGGACTAATAGCAGTCTTACAGTAAAGCTGTTGCGTATGTACCGCCATAAAAGCCTGTACCACGCTTCACGACCTCGTTACATTAGGAACATATTTCATACCTTGTGGCACATATCACACTGTAGCTGTTTTCTAAACGCAGTAAATGAATTGTCGCAGTCATAGCATACTGTTATCCCGTCTGCATTTTCTGTCGTAGCACTCGATTCTTCTGACTAAATTATAAACGTTTTTAATGTTATCATCAAGAGTTAAATATCAAAATTTTGTAGAAGAGCACGACGTTCGGTCATGCTCATGTACATAGCCTTATCAATGATGTGGCGTTATCGGCCTACCCCCAAAGAATTGCGATGGGTACAGCGCAAGGTAAACTAGTTGTATTGGCAAACGCCAAGTTTTCTTAGGCGCATCAAGTCGGCATTAACAAATGAGATTATAGCTGGAACAAGAGCCATAAGTGGCCACTACTTCTGCTTGAATCTTGTAGGTTAGTAGCTGTCCATCACCTTATACCACAGCATTGGGGTATCCCCTGCAATTCTTGATGAGAAGGGTAGGCCAACAATCACATGGTCGGGAACACAAAGTACATGAATAACAACGACTGTCACACTCATTGTACAAACTTTGACAAGCGGATCTTATGACGTACTGAACACCTTTAAAAAATCAACCGCTTCCATTCCATAACATTGTTCTAAATTTCATGTCAGCTATGTTTCAACTGGCTCGTCTCTCATCTCATCATAAAATATCGCAGTTTTGTCAGACTTTCCTTATTTCGGCTACACAACAGCACGTCAGTGCTTCAAAGCATGGTAATGCAATCTTTAGTTTCAGGTTTTGTGCAGGAATTAGCGAACTATACTGTAAACGATAAAGCTCTTTCCGAATGTCGTAGTCTCCATTGGTTATGACTCTACAAAGCACAAACATTGCGGCAGAAACTCTAATCATCGGGAAAAATTTAGTACTGCTGGCGGCACCGCCTGGGAACCGATCACACACATTTCCACGGAAATATCTTGCTACCACAGCACATTATCGAAAGTATTTTCTTGCTTCCGCGCCAGAGCTTGCACAGATTGCACGACACAGATGACAGGGACAACAATCAAGGTTATAAATTGTTGCAGATGTACTAGAACATGCTTCCGTAGTTGTTGAAATTTTCTGTTGCCAAACGGAGCATAAATTAGTATGTATTTGCGTTGATGAACAACAATGTATGTGCGGACGAACGGTGCATGAAAAGTTATATTACCCGAAATATGTAACAAGTTGAAATTAGCATGATTAATTTGTGAAAATTAATTTTTGAATTAGTATCAGCCCAGAATCATGGAATTTGTCCAGTACTTCGATCTAGTACTCACTGGCGTATATTAAATATGGAGAACATCTTTTTAAAAGAGAGATTACATTTTCGCGTATTCTGATAATATATATTTTGAACAAATAGATATTTCCAACGTCATACTAATATGTCAAACAAGCTGGAAAATACGATAATATCGGATATCTTACTATTCATAAATACATCCTGGGCTGCCCATTAAATTTCAAGGTAGTATTGTTGGTCTAAAGCGCAGGAAAAGAGAGAAAATTAAATCAGTAAAGTATTGTCATGCATGTCCGAGCCGAGCCGGGCAAGGTGAGATGAAAAAATTATTCTTATACTGTTAGAGGCCTTCAGAACGTGGCAGAAATTGCTACAATGATAAGAACCTCACATGAGACGTGAAAGAATTTTTTGCATATTTGAGGCTATTTCTGGTCATTGTCATTCGCGTCTACTTAAAAATCATTGGCGCACAGCCGCATGTTCGGTTTTATGACAGTGTAATAAAATCGTAAATTGTAAAAATATAAAATATAACGATATCATGTGACAGTATAATCCTGTTAAATTATATAATATAAGAATACGATATAAACTATTATAGCAGTAACTTTCAAAATCACTGGTCATATCTGCTGACATCATATTATCGGAACGTATATGTCGTTTTCTACATTCGGCAGCACTTAACCACTACAGGAATGATTGTGGATGAAAAATTTCATACTTTAATGGGATACTCGTAAACCAGAAGAAACCAGTATTTAAAGTAAGTAATTAATGAAGCTCGGCATATTTAAATTGTTCTCAAGAATGCGGTTAAGACAGTCAAAAACAAACATGGACCACCGAAGCAATAGCAATTCAATCTAAAAATAATAATACATCATACCTCGTCTGCTTTACTCAAAGACTCTATACATTGAGCGTGATTTCGCAACGTTTCCCATAATACCTGAAAAGGTATAAGATTAGTTTAAAATTAATAATATAAAAACAAATAGAATTTAATCAGATGTTAGTCTAATTTTTTTCTGTGCTAAAGAGTAGTGAAATTAATGGAAATGTGAACGTATAAGTTTGCCAGTAACAGACAGCTTGCTATTTGTTTTCATATAATGAATACATTTATTAGAGTTGGAAACCTTTGGAAATATAGGTAATGGTAAAGAGATAAGTAATTCTTCGAAATGCAGAAAATAATTTTAAACAGTGGGCTGCAGTAGTTTAAGAATGGCTGAACTTAGGAAGATACAGATGATATCTCTAAAATATTTGCTAAAAGCCGAGGTTTCTATCTGTCTTCTACATTTTAAACTATAAAACGGAAGGCAAAAATTTCAAAATGCTTTGCAAGGAAATAGGTCCAATATAAAAGAATTTGATCACATTTCTTTTATCATTTTCTAATATTAAAAATCTACATTAATATTTTAGTGAATACGGGCGCGCAGACTAGCACTAATGTGCTATGTTCCAGGTATAGTTTTAGCATGGTTTATTTTTTGTGATAAATAAAATGTGTGCAGTAGAATGAGCTGGTGGGAGTAAGTTGCATAACTGTAGTTTTCATAACTACAAATATTAGATTTGTAGCAGATTTGCATAATTGATTTGCAAAACTTCAAATCTCGGAATGCAAGGCAGGACATACTATAACTAACGTGCGACATTTTGTAGCACTGTTTAATATATAATGATTTAAATGCTCATATAATGATATATCTATGAGATATCTTTGTTGATATCACAGATCTGTGAAATATTCGTGTAAAATATGGTTCTAATTTAATGTACGATAACAAGGAAGAGACGAACCAATATGAGCCAGTTGTGTGTACCAATACAGTAACGCAAAAGCTATAGTATTATTTGGCGGCACTCCGATTAGTGCTGAACTCCTAAGTGGCTATGTGAACTGAGTCAAGTTCCATAAAAATGAACACCACCGTAGTAGAAAATATGCCAATCTGAAATTTGGGTAATGAGTACATATAACAATAACATAAACATTAGAAACATAATCGTGAATGCTTTATGATTACCTTCTGCCATTCAGTCTTTTCTTCTGCGGTTTTGGTGTACAATTCAAGGCATTTCTCGGGTGTTCGAATGTAAAATGTATTTTCGACTTCCAAATTGTCGCCTTCTAACACCTAAATCAAGCAGTGAATATTCTGTGACTAAGGTAAACACCTTTTATTTATAAACAAAAACGAAAGAACCGAATAAGAGTTTTAGAGAATTTGAAGAGTTAGCGTGACTAACATCAATCGTCTGGAACCACAAGATGGATTAAGATCCTATATATCCACCTAGCTGACCAATGGTGGTGTTCGATAGTACGTTGAAAAAACATTTTCCAAGCTTAAGGCAACATTTGTTTTGCTCTAGATCGATCAATGTTCGGAAAATGCGGAATAAAGAGTACTAAATGTGTATATTTTAATCGATTAACAGCACGGAGATACTTACCTAGGTCTACATGCCTCTTATCGTGATATAAATATTTGACACTTGTCGTGTGCCGTTTGCGAAGGCAAGAGTCTGTTATCATGAGCTCTGCGTGTTATAAATTGTAGTGTTACCGGTAGTCATAGGTTGAACAATTTGTATTTAATTCCCATCCGATTCAGCATAGCATACATAGGACGACAAGAATATAGATGTCAATTTGAGTGGATATTATATTATTATACATTCAGCGACAAGTAAATAAATTCTTTAATTATTCATTTATTGTGAGAATTTTATTTCCAATATGAATATCCATCTCACCCCATCGCGCACCGGAGACGCGCTGAAAATTTATGCATATACTGTCAAATATAGGGTGAAAATAGCCAAAAACTGGCTAAAACAGAAGACAATTCGAAAAAAAGTTATAGGAAATTGGCACAACATGGTCAAAATTTAGTAAAATTGGGAAAATTTTGAGTTACAAAAAATTTCAATAATTTAACCTGACTAACCCGCCCTAGAAGACCTCCTCTCCATGACTTCCCACCGCGAGGACCTCCTCCGAGGACCCCCTTTCCCGAGACGATCTACCCCTACGCCGACGAACCTTCCGCACCTATGTCTTAAATCTTGCTTTGTGATTAGTATTTTAAATCAGAATGCAACATGCACTAGAATTTTTCCTAAATTCACACTAGTATCAAAGAAATGGAGACAGAACATTATTTCGCAGTTGTTTTAGGATTTGCTTACCTTCATATCGTCCAACGAAATCATATTTCGAAGCTTCAATTGCTTCTTATTTAGCGAAATTAGTGGCGAGCTACATACCAGAATTAGGTCGTTGAACTAAAATAACTAGCGTACAAATGGATACATAATGCATGCCCATAATTTTTGTTTGAACTTGTGGCGTTTAGTGTTACGGCTTGACTCAACATGATAGTTTGTATCGCAACAGATTGACTGAAGTATAATGCGTAAAGGGACATTTATTAACCTTGCCCTTCGTAAACTAACGAGTATTTTGCACATAATTGAACAAATTTACGTCGCACCAATAGAGTAAATCTGGATCGTTTAGCTGCGAATGTCGTACGCTACCCACTATGCTAATTACGAAACGTTATTCAGTTCATTAAGAAACCTTGCAATGTGACCGAATGATAAGGCATTCACAAAATTAAAACTGTATATTTCTAAGGGCACAGAATGCTGCATCAATATTGAGCTAGGAACAAACACAAATTATTATAAACAAAACAAGCTTGCCAAAAGAAAACATGCATCGGATATGAGCGCAGCTACAATGTTTTTAGTTACTATGGCGCAGAGAATCATCAAATGCAGTCCTTAAATAAAACCGTTTCTTTTCAAATTAACAAGGCTAACCTTCTAAATACTCGTTGTGAAAATGTTTAACAACACGTCATCGAAATATAAAACCAAGAATTTAAGCTTTCTCTGGCCAGAAAAGTTGTGACTATGTCTATTAGCTATCATCGAATAAAAATCAGCACTCAATTCAAGATTTCTAACTGCAAGAAATCTGTAACAAATCTAAAGAAACAATGGATGCATAACTACAGTAAAGACTACAATCACACATATATATCGCAGGATCGTATTGCAAAATTTGAGGTAGTATTATGTCGATTTGTTGCAAAAAAGTACCAGAAATAGTTGTCGTGGTTGGTGTTCATCAGTTCGAGCCGAAATTCGAGTGATATCCGAATGTTTGATTAGCTCACGTGAAGGAGTGACTAGAGAGACTACGTTACCGAGCTGTTCTTGAACGTCTAGCACTTTACGATACCGGCCCTGAAGTAATGTTCACAGATTATTGGCAGGATGAAAGGAAATTAACGACTACATTTCTCGTTCCAACAGTATATTTCACAATCCGTGGCATTAGGATGTTGTATCTTTGTACACAGAATGATGGCCTAAATTGAAATATTTCAAATTTGCCACGTATTTGACTATTATTAAACATCAATATCCAAATTGAATTTCCGAAAACTCATCTGTGGCTGCACACAAGTTTTCTAAAATAAAACATATTGGGCCATTTCTCGGGGATCATCCGGCCATGAAAAGCTATGCTGCACAATATTGAAACAAAAGTTTTATGAATTTTGGAAAGCGTTTCCTATGCATCGAGCCGGACAAGAAGCAATGCTTGCGCACAACACCAAAACATTGCAAGCCTAAAAAGAGGTTGCTAGAACTACATCACTAGATATACAATTTTTTTGTAGAACGCAGTCAAATCATATATACATTATTTGTAGCAAGTAACCAAGTATTAAATGCACCAAGTATGAGGCCTTCATGTCGCCTAATTAGAAGATAATATTTCGGGTCCAGTGATAATAACATAATATATGATACAGTGCTCGCTTTTGCATCACACCTGCAAATATAACTAATCGTAGCACTGATCTCCTTAATATAAGTGGTTATGAGCCTTATATTTTACTCTAACAATTAGCACGGACGTGCTTCTCTGCAAACAATGCTAAGTTGAAGGACAATCGATGTGACGACACTTTGAACCCATTGCTACCCCATAGACAAATATTTCTTGTGAAACATCTCTTCAGGTAGATCTAGAGAAAATTATATGGCCTAAGATTTGTTAGGCGATACATATAAAATATGTTTTTGTCATAGACCGTCACTTATTCCGTGAGTAAAGCATGTCGCACGACCATCAGTTCAATGTCGCAGAGATTGCAAAGCACTTACAACGTGTAGAATCAAACCTTCTAAATAGCGATAATATTTGCGGATTCCTTTGTGGTTTTGCATGAATATGTTTGATGAGGTATTTTCAATTTTATTTCTGGTAATTACCACTTGCAGCAAAACATGATGTGTATGAAAATATGCTTCATTATCGCAACTCTGCTACTCCTCTCTAATTCACTTTAAAACTTATATCTTCTCATAAAACACCACCGATATGTTTAAAAGATCTTGAATTGTGGCAGCCAACACAATCGAAGAACACCGTTAAACATAATGCACACTTTAATATTTTTTGAGGTAACAAGTGTTGTCATACAGTTTCACCAATTGACATAATAAATTTGTAAAATTGGGACAAAGGCTATATAAGTTATTGATTTTATAACTTAGGCTGAACAAGAGCTTTAGGCCCGGACAAAATTAGGTTTTGGAAAATCCTACAAACAGCTGTGACATGGTAAGAGTGAAACATCAAGAAATGTATATATTCTGACATATGAAGTGGGCACATTAACTATGGCATGTGGAAAAGGAAACTGAGGACGTTGACATTTCGCTTGTGCACATGGCCTCACTGACAGTTAAACGCCAAAACATGACGCTTTAAATAACCTTAAAATACGAGCCGGATGCACATGTATTTGATAAAGGCTAGGAATTTGTGTTATGCGCAGCATGGTACAACACACAAGTGGTGTTTTAGAAACCAGAGATCTTGGCGGTGAAAAATTCGTACTGTGAGGCACATCAAAGTTTTTTGGCACTTCTGGAAATAATGTACATAGCGATATGACAGCCTGAGCCATTAGCCGACGGTACTATATTTTATTATATAAAAATATTCCGATGTAAATTTAACAGTTCCCTCAAATAGCATCGAAATGTTGAAAAAATTATTTGTATGTGTCAGAATAGGGCATAACTCATCATTGAAATGAATGATCGTCGTATTTTTATTGAACGCGTAATATAACATAATTGCGGGCATATTTCGTGTTTGCACTACTCTAATGATTTAATACCCAGTTTATCATAAAAGCGATATGAGCGAAAAATATGCTTTTAGTTATTAGCGAACATCTTAATTAATCGCTCTCCGTAATGGCGTCACATCAAAAAATATTATCTTTTTCTCTCATCTACCGCTGCATATATCAGTAGAATTTATATTTTAATCTGCATAATGCATTTCCAGGGCAGAATTGGAGCTGGTCCGAAATAACAAAAAAGATATCCCAAAGAAATTTATTACATTTTAATTAGGCTGGTTTACTGCCTGTTGGTGGTATACAATGCTTTTATAAAATTATTTCTTTGATTCACTGTTCTGAAACCATATTGAGCTTCTTCTCTTGAGAGACCCCGTAGGGGTACAATGTTACATGCTGTTTGCAACAATATTCTTTCAATTTATAGTAGTTGTACGTACAGTGCTATAATAATGTCTATAGGTGTTCGAGTTAGTGCAAGGCCATGAAACTATATTATGCCCATGGCACAGGTTACATTTCGCTAGTGAAATTGAAGTTTGTAATTTTAATTTTTCCTGAGAATTGTGATTTTATTTTTCAAAACTTTCAGTCTCTCTGCTCTTTGTACTAAAAAAGTGGGTTGTTTAGTTTTCTCGCGTGCCAAAAATGATCTTATAGTTACCCCCGATGCGTTTCTGGTGTATATTGTGTGTCTGTTACCCAATTTGAAACATCACAACAGTCACTCGCTAGGTAGGTTGCGTACTCGTTCATTTTCCCTTCTTACACAAGTCACTAGCGAAATAACTATCTAACCAGTTTGCGAATAATTTCGTTCGCATGATTCGCAGCGTCAGCAACCAATTCAATCGACTCTAAACAAAACACAAAAAGAGCTAAATTATTTTGTTCAGTTACATATTCGCATGGATTAGTGTTCACTGAATAAATATGCGCAGTCATAGTAATACAGTTGGATGTTAGATTGAAATTAAAATAATAGCATAACTAATGTTACAAGAGAATAGCATTTGTAACACTAACTGTAGCATCGGTTTCTAAACCCGGATGGAAGACGTGATCATTTCATGCTTTGCTCTATATCATATTATAGCACAAATGTAATCAGTTACACAGGTTGGTTTTATATTATTGCGCCGACTCTGATGATAAAGATGTTTACGTTAAAACTATTAATTTATCCAATTAATATACCTTTGTGATATTTAGAATTGATTCTGCAACATCTCTTACGTTTAACCTATTGTAATAAACACTACTGTGCACATGACTTCGACTAATGCAATGAACATGTTATTGTCTTAAGTGATGCGCCTTTGTGTCAACAATGTAATCTGGGTACAAAAGTGAAGCAAACATGTGGATGCTTTAAACTTTATTTGATTTTATCAAGTTATCAAAAGAGATCTGCGCAATTTATCCGGTCTGAAAGTGCTACTATATCTGAGAGTTCCCTTTGAACCCGAAATTGCATCTTCCTACGAGAGGTATGTCACAGCAGCATTCACATCTAAGCCAGTATTCCACAGTAAATCTTTATCATCGAATACTTCAACAGGATCAGAGACAACGAATTCGTAGGAATAAAATTCCAGTCAGCATAGAAATTTATAAATACGCGCGGTTTGGTAAATTTTGTGAAACACGCCATTAAGACCGCAGTAGAACTACGCAATGAAGAACAAGCGTATCGTCCAAATGCTGACAGAGGTGAAAACAATGTCAACACTTAAATCTGGCTGATAAAAGCAGAATTGCCACAACGTCTATAATGCTGGTCTACATTTGACTTGTGACATCAAATTTATACTACTAAAATATAACTTGCAGCAACCAAATGGGCTTTAGCAAAGTATATAATAGTTGTTATAGTGTGCTTGAATTTGTATGTACCTTAGCTTTCGGACGATAGATACTAGGGGCCGTACATGCATGTAATATGCATCAAACTGAGTTAACATAAAGGATTGCTGTTCACCAAATGACAGTGCCGTGACTCTTTTTATATAATAATGACTGTCTGTAAACAAAATTTCAGGTAATCACAACATTGTGATGCACAAAAATATTCACGAACGAATATATGAGTTGTTACGTGTATTAGCATTAACGATGTAGAAGCTGATAATAATTAGTGACAAATATTTTCCAGAAAACTAGGTGTCTACAGATATTTTCCTGGTAGAACAGTGCATGCAAATTAGACACATGTCTAATTACGGTTACATAAAGCACAATCGAACTATCTGTCATTTACTTTCGCAGTCACGGCGATCCTGATGATCCGGAGGCAAGTTTTTGAGGTATTCTGAAAATGCAAATAATATTTAACAGAGCGCAGTGATGTGCTTTATGTCGATAACAAAACAAACCTTAATCTGTATGTGCTACGGTGTAGTACAAAATGGGACAACTAAAAGATTTTATTTCAGCTGAGTTAAAGTAGTGTCTTTTGTCTTGATAACTTAGTCAGCGGACATTTTTTCTAAATTGATCTACGTTCTAGGTATTTAGACCGATAGACACGCTAAAACTTATCTGTTATTTCCTAAAATTGAAATATTTTGTTTGAGTTTTAAATATATTGCATCTGTCAAAAGCATATAATTCAAGCTTTAAAAAACTTTAAAAATTGACACCGCATCGCATCTAGATTTTCAAACACCCGCCACCCACCTGACAATACCTTAGACCCGATTGGAACCGACCTGATTCCAATCTTTCAAAGATACATATTCTATATGTGCAGCACAAAATATCCGGAATGAAAACACTAGAAGATATTTATAAATATGCGGTCACGTTTCAGTACATTTTGCGCTGTCCTTATACTTTAGCACATGTATTACACAAGTAGATCAATGACCACAGCTGAATCCACTCCAATTATACGTTGCAGTTGTGCCAAAATGTATATTGTACACAGATAGAACATGATATGCGACGCATTGTTAAGTCATACCTGGCCCGAATATGGCCCGATGATACGACTCGGTCCTATGACCACACCCTGACCCGACCCAACCTATCCCGACACAACATCAGTCTCTATTTAAAAATATTGTGCGTTGGAAATTGTGATAAGTTCTGTGTTACAAAGCTGAAATCTCGTCTTTCTTCGTTTGCGTAGGACCGTAGTGAATCAGATATTATTCCAAATCACAAGTGAATCTAGAGTGAGTTAAACCTTTCAAAATGCCGCGCTTTTATATGTCGCATCGCATTACACAGAAATTTGTTTGCTGTCCAAAAAAAATTTTATGGAACGAGATAGTAAGCAACAAATTTCAAGTTATTCCAAACCGTTATGATTTATATGTATTTTTAAGTATAAAAATTCTGTACTTATGTATTTCTAAAAACTCGAGTTCCTTGATTTTGTGATTGAATCGCCTTGAAAAAGCGCCGATGGTTATGTCATACCAGAATAATGGATTTAAGGCTATTGAATTAAACCGCTTAATCGTTATAAATTGTTGTACAGATTAAAATCCGAAAAGCACTGCTAACGAAATACACTATTAAATAAGTTATTTTACATCAGCCTCGCATATAACGCATTTGATAATTCTGTACGCGTTACGCGTAGAAATTGCGATGCTGTATTGATGACAACCAGACATTCGTTGTTCACCTCGTGTGCCTTGTTAATTCAGTTAGTTCAATTCACGATGTCTGCCAGTATCTGTTATCACCGTCTTTTTTTGTACACTATCTTTTGTCCAAAACCTCTACGTAAGCTCACAAAATTCGTCCTGTGACATATTGCTGTTAATATAATGCTTAGGTATATTTGTAACCAAACCTAGATAACCTTTTTCGATTAAAACTGATGTGAGCTGTTTTCGCTAAATAAAAATGTCGCTCAGTCATTGGTCATAGTTATCTGAGCATGCATAAAAATTACAACTTGCCATTAATTTGTTGCTACTGAAATGTAGACATAATCAACGAGAATTTCGACTGTAAAACTAACAACACTTTCGAACGATGAATGCGATCACGTTTATTTCATAGTTACCTTTCATCAATAGATTATATCGCATTATCCGTTGAACCGGGCAGATGAGGTGAGTTTTAAGCTCCAAATTATCACATTCCGGCATTTGCTATAATGGTATTATATTGAAAATTAAAGCTAGTCTTGTATTTTGTAATCATGTTGGGACCTTATGATTGCAAAACAAACTATATGATCGTTTGTTTAGAAATATAAATTCACAATCTTGCCTTGAAAACAAAAGTACTGAAACTTAAGAATTTGTCTCTGAGAAGCATTATTGCGGTCCGCCAGACAAACGCACAGAATACATCACGTCTTTTGTGAAGTGTTTTCAGAATTGTTCGCGAATTTACATATGTTCGCAAAAACCAGCATGAACAATTATGCAATCCAAATATTGATCACATCACGTTGTACAATTGTTTTTAAGTTTTATAAGCACTAAAATCTGCATCATAGCACCTAGATGACATGCAAATAAAGTTGTTTTATGTATCCAAATACAACAAAAATAATTCACGTTAATTGCATGTCATGCGACGAACGAGTTGTATGATTTCAAACGTTAGTTTTTATACTTGATGCCTAGCACTGAAGGTAGGAAAACGCCATCCGTTCTAATCACAAAATCGATACCTTTTGGTACAAATTCTTTTGCATTTGGGAAAAATCTAACTTATATCAGTGTGAGTTAATTCAGTTTTGACATATATTCTTTGAAGTTTGATCAACATAAACTATTTTGCAATAACTATACAATGTAATACATCTTAACTCTTAACTATTATATGAGGGTTCTATGTCGAGATAATGGGAATAACATTATAGGCTCTCGCTTATGAAATAACGATGATTTAATTGACAAACCTGAATTTCGTCAACAATAGCAGCAAACCTCTTGTTCTTTTGGTATAGTTCAGCGTATACCTTAATTGCTTTTGTGTAATTATTAGCGTACTCAGAGTAAATTTTTAGAAAAGGTGCTTGTTTGACCACGGCATCACAAATCCTTTGCGTTTGCTGCCTAAACAAATATAATAACGCTTCATTAAGAACATAATTCTATATTACCATAATTTACTACAAAAACAGGGTAAGATTATTGATTAAATTCCACATATAGAAATTTCTAATATTCACTGTTTGGGGAGAGACTTCTAATTTCCTGTGTATCACTCATAATTTTTCCATAACGCTCGGTAAGGCAGTCAAAAAGCTTCAGGGCATATGAAGTGAAACAAAACAATTGGATTAGCCTTCGTTACAAGGCGTGTCATACTTCCGTTGCACAGCTACATTAATCGCCAAAATTGCTATGCCAAGAAGAAAATTTAGATCATTAGTTGTAACCAGGTTGCTCTGGGCACCGGCTCGTACTATAACATTAGCCTTCTCACCAGTTACCACCTTCGACCTGCTTCGACCACAACCGGGCACAAGTTACCTGGTCACCTGTCCGCGCAATAATGCGGTGACTCAGTTTCTGTGCCGATATTCGTTGTATACTAAATTTCATGCTATTGAAGCAGATGTTACACACCCCCAGACAATCACGGCGGCCACAACTGTTATATACCAATCTAAGATAAGCTGTGTTGTGTCTTGCGCATATACAATAAAGATATTAGAGATGTGATAGTGTAGCTTTTGCGCAGGTATACATATGGTAAGAAACTGTCTTGAAATAATAGTCATGGATACAACTTGTGCTGTGCGCTGACGCACTTGATGTATCAGGGAGAAAACGTCACGAATTTGAAATTTGGCGGTTATACACCATGATAATGTCAGAATAGTTTAGCTAACATGCCGCCAAAACATAGTTATTGTTCCAGCAATATTTATGGGTTGTCTGTGAAAAATTCAACGCATGAATCACTTTACAGAAATAAATGCCAACGCCAAACACCATTGACGTCTAACAATAATTACAGCTACTTACATAACGTTAATCAAATCGCAAGTGAGGGTGGAACGGAGCTCTCGTGGTTTCATTAAGTGGTCATTTTGTATAATCACCTTGTAACATGCTTTGTTTTGATGTATATATACTACGCTAAAAATTTGATAACCCTGAACCCTTTGAAAACCATAAAACCATGTTGACCCTAAACCCATCAAAAACAATTAAAACGCATGAAGTATTCGTGTTAGTCTCTAGATAACAAACCATCGTATTCAGCGTACCAAATACCTATCATAGAACATTCTTCATACCCTATCTTTACGCAATACATAATTATGATAATGAAGACAGGCTATATTCTGGCAATAGGGTTAATTGACCCTAAACCCGTTGAAAACATATCTGGAAAGGCATGAAGCATTCCTGCAGGGCCGTAGATATCCTAACCATCGCATTCGGCGTACCGAAAACCTGTATAGACGATTAGTGATGCACCGCACATAATAAATAACCGCACAAAAGGAAAAAACTACGTTTTTAAAATCGGGTTCGTCGATCTAAGACTGTTGAAATGTCATGAAAAGATAGAATCAATTTGAACTCTATAGCTAGCAAAACTATCGAATTCAGCATGTTCAACAACCTAACAGACACTCGTTGTAAGGTAAAACATGTAATCATATGTCGAAAATTGAAAATCAATATTTGTGGCAAATTGTCGACAAACCATATTCTGGCCCACAACGGCCAAGGGAGTGGTCGCTCAAATAAGTGGACGTCAGATAAGTTGTAGATCTCGATGAGTTGATTTTTTGTCGTTGTCTTTCGATTATTTCTAGGATTTCCGATGTGAATCCAGTGTGGCAAGATATGCGCATTGATAGGCTGGTACTTGTAAGGCCTAATTTGGCAAAGAACCCTTAAAAACCTGTTTTTGCAATTTCGAACCAAATATGGGTTCGGAGCTTTTCGCGTTCAACTAAAGGCACGTCCTCACTAGTTTCGCTATCCAATCAAAATAAATATGTAGAAATCCATCCACCCGAAGATTAGCTATGTATGACAGAACCAGGCAAAAAAAGTTTTCACAATTTCCTCCAAGCGCCCTCAGTGCAAATTTCGCTCGCTTCGCTCGCTCCGTTTCGATAATGTATTCTGTGCGGCGAAAACATTACTTATCGACTTAATTAATTGGTAATCTCGATTTCAAGAATGAAACGGCAATAATCATAAGGATATGATGTCCGATCTCAGCAATCAGTAAGGTTATCATCTACTGTAATATATGAAATGATAATGTTTTATACTACGTGTTAATAGTACCCGTAAAAGCAAAGCCACGTCTCAGCAAAGTATTTACTTTCATTGCTGGTGATCATTAGCGTAAATAAACAAGAAACGCAGCTGAATGAAGTGTAACGCTGTAAGATCAAGTTAACCATGCTTTTTATGACCTATAGTGTTTCATAAATGTGTATTTATAATCATGGAACTTCCACCGACGTAAGACGGACTGGTGAGCTTTTTAAGTAACCCAGTCATGTATATACCCTTCCGAAACAAATTCTAATCAACAATATTGTTAAATTAGATCCACTGCCATGTTACCTGTATCCCCTACGGACAAATAGCAGTAATTGTCAAGTTACATCGAAACATTGCTTCAGGCAAAAGGTGGTTTGCCACTAAATTCGAGTATAAATAATATATAGAAAGAAATTAAACTACAAAATCTAAAAAGTTGAGGGGTTCATATATTTTGTAATTTATCTATATATTTAACTTTTTAGTATTAATTGATAGTGAACAATGTGTACTACATTACCTTAACAGTGCGGTTGAAAAACTGAGACTATAAACCTCGTGCCGCTTGCTCTTGTGGGCGCGGACTCCAAATGTAAGCACAGTTCTGGTATGTTGTGATAAATGTTACAATACAGTCTGACAAATGTCGGAAAAAATATCTGAACATATGAAGTTAAATAGATACGCATACAATGAAGCTTTATATGCAAATATCCAAGTTCCAATAAATATATTAGCCAATGCATAGATCAAAGTCACTATGACAATGACTATTATATACTACTCAAAATAAACTCCACAGCTTTTTAAGGTTAGCAAACCCACCAGGGATACTCTAAGTCGGCTTAGACATAGTTTAAGTATATACTGATCAAAGCTTATGCGGAACTAACATTAATGCTTCCACTAATTGAATGTTTTCCCCACGCAGGTATGATGTGATTTTACAAAACAAATGCTGTCAACCATGCATACGCTATCGCTACACTACAAAAACATACCCTGTAGTCTCAACGCAAGTCAACAGATTTCTCGGGGCCAGGCTACTTTTGTTAACGCAGTTGATGTAAACGGACGTTTTCGCGCATGTATAGTTTATCTAACACCTATATAAAACTGTAGTATTGAAAAATATAGCGGTTTAAAGCAAACTGACTCAGTGCTATAAAACGGTTCTTTGCGTATAACGAATCCAGCCTCTAATCAAGCTAGAAATACCCATGCACTCTAGAAGTTATACCTAGATGGTATAAGAAACTGCGGTGAATATTAAAAATTCCAGATGGCGTATGTTAGAACATGAGTTTTCCTTATAAAATGTTACCTCTTTGCAATTTTAAAGCTTAAGATATCGTCTAAGGTGTGCCTTTTGTATTGACTGTCAATTGCTTGGTGCATCGAATACAGCCAAACCTAAAATTCGGTTAGGCATCTCTGTTTCGTATATATATTATAATCAGAGTATGTCATTGCGTACCATTCACGTAGTCGATCTTCCAATACTGGCAGAAAATGGTCGTTATGAAAAGAGTACAGTGCCGACAGATTACTAAATATAGCATTAATCTGAGATTTGGTGACAAAATTTGAAGTTTCATTTTCTTCATCGATTTTTTTCCGAAATACCTGAAATACAAAAGAAAGCTTCCATGAACATTAGTGACGTAATTCAATACAGACGTTAAAGAACATATAAATAGAAAACAAATCAGTTAACTAAAATATTCCTGCTGCGATAGCCTATACCCGTCAGTCTGCTAGTCTGAGGATTTGCACATAACAGCAAAATGAATTGTGCAACTGACCGCAGATACAGTTGCCATAAACAGCTTCGAAATACGATTAAAACATAAAAACATAATATTACAGTAAGATTGAAGCCAACAGTTAGAAACAATTTGCTGCTCATCGCACCCTCACTACTACAAATTCATTCACAAACATGGCAATTGCATTTAGTAGTTTTGAAAGTTTCACTGTTGGAGAATTATATATGTTGCATGTGATATAAACTGCTTTTAGAAGCTAAAACATGCAGGTATTTCGAAAAATATGGTAAATTCTCATACCATTTATGAAAAGCAAATGAATAAATGCAATATAGGTCTTCTTGGCCACGGCGTTACACTATTCGGACATTCTAATTAACCCGAAAATTTAAACAACTTTTCTAGCGGCCAAGAACGTCTTCAAACCAAACATAATAATAGATTGTGTCATTATTTGAAATCCTAAATTTTACTTTCCGAACCCCTTAAAGTCCTAAAACGCAATTATATGATAGCAATACGTTAATAGCAGCATGAAGTTTTTCAGCAGATCTGAAAATCGTTGGACCTTTTATTCTTTCTTTCTAATGTCAAAAATCGTAACCCATTAATAACAAACAAAGTTAGCATTTTAAGTTCCAGTTGTTGCTTTAGAGGCGTACAAATTGGCGTACGGCCATACAAAGTACATATCACCACATTTATTAAATCAGTCCACAGGTGAGACAGTGCAGCGGGTAAGAGACATATCTAGTCTAAATTTTTAAAATCATGTCATAACTTCGGGATACTTTTTAAAGTAGAGTTTATAACTTGAAACTGTCTGATTTGACAAATTATTTATTGAGTGCGCCGTTGTGGCAGAATCTGAATTTTAGTAATCATTTTTCGAACTGACATCTACGACAAGTGTAATAACTTGAAATGCCATGTACGTTGGACGACAAAAATGACATTATGGTCAATCGGCGTTTATCTTACAAATTTCTGGATCCGAAAAAACCTCGGCTGACAATAAATATATTTCAGAAAAATTACACATATAAATCAGATCGACATGCATAATTTTACAATGGTTCGATCATGTTGTGCGAATTTTAACATTGCCTTTGCATTTGGCCTCTAGATGTATTGGTATTTTAGGAAGAGTTATTCTAGAAAAATTGTGAAAGAGTATGATGCTCTGTCATAGCCGTGTATTTTAGTTTAGTTGGCATTATGATCGTTTTTCCGCTTACCTCTCATCTTAAAAACATTGCAGTGGAGCAGCCCCAGGATTCTGTGAGGATGTATCAGTTAGCCTTCTAAGGTTTCGTTGACGGAACCATCTAAGAAGTCGCTAATAAAAGCAAGAGTAGGTCGAAATATGCTTCGAATCTTATTCATTTTTGAAGCACATCTTCGCTACCTCAATACAAATTGTAATGTATATTACATTGGTATTTACGTTCTCATTTTTTGTTTTTGCCTTTTTTGTTTTTTCTTATAGTCCAATCTGCATGGAAGTTGTGATTTCGTCCGTCGAAGAGCTTGTGTATTTCATATGTTTACGGCGCTATAGAACTGCAAATGTGCTAAACGATTAAAATGACTGCACAAACTTATCGTGGCTTTCTGTTTGCAAATCCTGGCTTTGTAGTAGGACATAGCAAATAAAATTGCTAAAGTTTAAATATCAACTTTTTATACGCTTCGAATTGCATGTGTTGAAGTTTTTGAACTATTACATATCCAGCTTCAGCGTAAGGTTAAGGGTTTTTATTTCGTCTGATGCAATCCAATCCGATCTGATTTACCCGAATAACTTACCTTTCACGTTTAACGTTGCATCTGATTCCATCCGACCCCATGTTAAAATTTTATCTGCGATTAGCTCGATGTAAAAAAGGACTTACAACAGCACAGAGTAAGACAGAGATAGACTTATTTTGTATCAGATAGGATCTGCATAGAATTGTCTCGCGCGCAATATTACACGTTTCAAGCATTCATGGTCGATCGTTTTATTCCATACCTTAGAATAAGAGACCACAGTGATCCATGCGGGATTGTGACTCGTACATGCATATATGTCAGCAAATATATAAAATTTGTATGACATTTTTTGTTAAATAAGATATCAATAAAGCATAAAAGTTACATTTAGCTAGTATATGTGCCTTGCCTTTGTATATATATTGATGTAATGGTGTGGAATTGTTGTTAAGGTGAACCTTTATAACGGTTTGTTCACACCCCGTATAAAC
Organism: Trileptium ribeirensis; assembly: GCA_030248225.1. Classification (NCBI taxonomy): domain Eukaryota; kingdom Metazoa; phylum Nematoda; class Enoplea; order Enoplida; family Thoracostomopsidae; genus Trileptium; species Trileptium ribeirensis. Next base: position 45,140 of record JASANE010015039.1, read on the forward strand.
GGTTTGAAAAGCGGTTGATTGGCTGTCATGCTAATCACTTCTTTGGGTTCAGCTTGCCAATAACTGCGCGTTGCCATGATTTTTAACAATGTCACAAAACAAGCAACCTGTATATGAAAAGAAATGCACAATGAAAGTAAATCTGAAATTTGACGTGTCATGTAAATGATATCGCCTTGGCACAACATTGATGGATTTTTGGTGATAACTGAAAGAATAGTAACTGTATATTGCATATACTAAACTTAGACTTTGGCTATCTTTTATTAGTCTTATACGTTGGTTGGAGGGGCTCTATGCTATACTATCTGAAATTTTAGCTCTTGTTGCCTAGCCAATCCATGAAGCTCACCCTCCAGTATATGTACTTCTCAGCAAATTATAGTACGCTGTATTTAAAACTGCATTTTGCAAATTGATTTATTGTTCACGCAAAATTTAGGGAAGGTAACGAAAAAGAACAGCTTAGTGTAAGTGATGCGGCGGTGGTAGCCGCCCTCTTAGGCTTAGGCTTACTTGATGCTGTTTATAAGAAGTAAAATTTAGGCTAAAGCTAAGGATTAGGCTTAGTATATCCACAATAGCATGGCACGCATTACACTTCCGGTCGTAAATATTGCATTGGCTACTTTGCAGTGCATTTACGCGGTGCAACTTGATTATGAGTTGCGTTTACGAATGAAATAAAACAGTTCATTTGGAAGCAGTAATCAGAGACATTCCCAAGTTTATACGGTGATAATGCTTGTATATCTTACCAGAACGGTTCTAAATGTCAAATTTCGCTTGCACGATTATAGTAGCAAAACATTACATAGTTTCCTTCTGCATTTCAAATAACACGGTTAATGCACAAACTTCCCTGGCAGCCATAGACGTTTAGGTTACGTTTGTTCTCAAGTGCTAAAAACCACGGAGCAGGCTTTAAACGGTACCTGTATTATACTAGTCTCTACTCTATTGTTATAAGCTTTACAACAAGATTAAAATAAATAATTTTAAGCGCGCTTTTTCTTTCGAGCTATAAATGATAACAGCAGTAAGTAGCTGTCGTATTTCGTTACCTCATGAAGAAGCTTGAGCTTAGCCACGTATCGCTGTTCCGTTGCAACAAGCTCCGAGGCAGCAAACCAAGCTTTATGATAACGAGGCTTTTTGTTTGAAGTTGGCTGTAATATAGCATATTAAGCAGGCGTACGCAAAGTAAAAAAACGGTAGTCTGCAGATTCGTGTATGGACACATTTCAGAGGGTCTAGACACCTTTCAAACCGTGTCGACAAAACGTTTTGATCAAAGGTTCTCCTTGGCCAAATTCGTGAAACTTATGACGGTCCCCCAGTCTAAGAAACCAGCAGTGATATGACTTAAATTAAAGCAAAGCAAAGCTCACCGATGGTGGTGACATCCATTTTGGTGTAAATTGGACCCCGAAAGACAAAGTTCTGTTCACGCCCATGTTGGAGGAAAGAGCATATTTGTTCAAACCTGAGTTCTGAACCTTCGTATTATTGCTAAATAAACGTAAGTGTTATATTTACTCATAGCGAAACCGGAATTTAAGTTTCAATCGAACCCATCTAAGGGCATACGAGCGACAATGGTTGTAGCTAACGGAGTCTAGAGACAAAGACTCTAAGTAAGAAATCGTTTTGTACTACCTCAGCTAACAAGTGTTAGGGAATGGACATACGCGACATATTTAATACAATTAGCACACAACTTAGTCAGGCTCCCAACTTAAAAATTCATTGGAGATATGTCTTTCCAGTTAACCCCGCCCGCCCAAAATTGGTTAATTTTGGAGATACAGCGTTAATTTTAGTACGATTCGACTCTGATGTACGAACTAGTTTCAGCAAATGTTCATTTCTGCCATTTTTATGCCAAAAATATATTTTGACTATTTTTAGTTCCAAATGGTACCCAAAAATTACGAAAAAAATTTCTCTATAAATGTATAATTTTATATATCAATCGAAATGGTGGTAAATTCAACCCAATCGGTTCAAGGACTAACGAATAGGCTTAGAGTAATGCTTTTGCTTAGCCTTAGGCTTGAGATTTCACATAATCGGACATACCTTTTTAACCAGGGTTGTCATGGAAATTGATTTTCAATTCCCATCCCATCCCATTCCCACGAGAATTTCCGTGGGAATTCCTATGGGAATTCTTTTGTAGCCACTCCTTTGAAACATTTCTGGGAAGTGTTTGTAAGAGCTCTTAGCAACCATAGTACTATTGTGCAGTTCTCATATACACAGCTACGTGCTGGATATGGTATGATTTTTATCGACTCATCAATCTTTATTAGGTAAAACAAAAGGCTAACCTTATATTTACGGCGTGAATGAGGTAAAAAAGCTAAACTGAGTGTTCAGTTAATATCTTGTAGTTTGTATCTTGGGACATGTTGCCATGAGATATGTTAGTATCATGGCTGCTTTTCTCAAGGGAAAAGTTCGTACCTTGAGTGAAGTGTTAGAAATGGAGAAACGTTTGTACCCATTAAGCCAGCATCTGTGAAATTAGAGAATCGTGTTAGTATCTGGCGGTAGATGTCTGGACCCGTGGCTGGCTGTCATCCTGGCTATCCGGTGCGTCCCCTATGGCGATGGGGATGTTGAGCAATGCTTGTGCGCATCAAATGCACCATGCTCAGCAGTGAACTTGATTCACCGTGGACCAGCGTTGACAAAGAATTTGCACTTGCGTGAATTGTCTGCTGCCTATGTAATAATTTTTAATCGGTTCCAAATATTCCCACGTGGGAATTGAATTCTCGTTCCCATGACCACCCTGTTTTTAACCTTCTTTACAGGATCTCCTCAGAGGACCCCTGATGTCCTCAAATTCCACACCCTGACCTGCCCCTTCCCCCGGCTACCCCTGTCAACGAGACTTCGGAGAGTCAGCATGTATGGATACTATTAGCAAATGCTTCCAAAGAGGTAAACAGTCCATCCATTATATCTTCGTCGTTGTAACAGTTTTATCTAATTTACATTATATGAATCCATTTTCAAACAGTGACGTGTTTTGACTGTTTACCGATAGATACTAAAAGTATTACAAACGTTATCGTTGAATGTGGAAATGCACATGTGTGTACAATATACGAACGTATAAGCTAAGCATGTTTGCCCACCAGCAGCATCATAAAATACGTGAATCCTAATTGCCGTTAGACACAGTATTATCGAGCATACTATAGGTGAAACTGGAAGCATTAATGGAAGCCTACCTCTATGCGAGGGACACCAGTTGCCGGTTGATATGCAACAAGAGCGGACTGATTGTCGGCGAGTTCACTAAGAGTTGAATGGCGGCTGTAGCATGAATTGACAGCTCTATTTCTAGCATTTCCCAATGCTAAGTCATCTTCAGATGATTCTTCGTCTTCTGAAGGAATTTCAGCGTCAAATTCAGCTACTGACTCGCTGGAATAAAACATTAAGTATGATATTGACGAATTTAATAATCTAGTATACCGCGTGCCCGAAAATACATAATTCGATAAGGGGAAACCGCGAAACAGCATAGGAAAATTATAAATTATATTTTATTTTATATCAAAATAAGCTCCTTCTAGTCCGTGATTAGTTCAGCCAATACCATATTTTGCAAAACCAAAGTAAATGTTAATTTTGTTGTCATAAACTATATGATAAAATGATTAAACAATGAGTAAACATTATTTTATCGCTACTGTCAATATTTCATATTGCCTACAGCTCTCTCTTAAAATTCTGACCACTACCCCTCAAAACTTGAAGAAAAGCATGTGCATTAGTCGGTATTCAGACCAATGAGTTACACGTCCCGAGTCATCACTAGCCAATACCCCCAAATTTCGAACTGCTTTAACTAAATATTAGTGTAGAGTCTGTCTAAATTTAAAGACTAGCATTTCAGAGCAAGTATTTCCTTATTTATTTTATCCAATACTGCTTGGATGTCCTTGGCGTGAATCAAATATTTGTTCGATCATCTATAGCGAAGTACAAAGCGACAACATACACCCCGATCTGGTTCAAATACGGAGCTATCGACTGTGCAGCTTTTTTAATATTACAAACAAAATTTTATGAAAATTTCACATCGCTTAAACGGAACATGGTTGTTGGTACAAGAACAGCTCCTTAACCTTCTCGACAGTACTTTTAAGTAAGGTCTACGAAATTGGCTATTCATCGAAACTTGTTTAATTAGTAATCGACAACAGTGGTGCCTTGTATTTAATGTGGGTTATAAAATTACATTGGCGCAAATCCATACATGTCGGCGGTCGGTCATGCATGCCAGGGGGGGTAGAGGCCCGCCACGGGGGGGGGTCGCGGCCATCCCAGGGGGTTAACCCCCCTGGCCGGCCAAATTTTCCGAGGCGGGTTGATCGTGAGGACCTTTTTTTGGTCCTAGCAGCCATATTTTTCGCCTATGAGTTAGCTTTTCGGCCTCGTGGGGGGCACCCCCCCTGGCTTTTCGGCATCGGGGGGGGGGTCCGTACCTCAGGGGGGGTTACCCCCCTACCCCTGCCGGCATATATGCGCAAATCCATCCTCTGCATTAGGTGGGGCAATACAATTTTAGGGAATCCCATTAGTTATTTTGATACGGAAGTAAAATAAATTTGAAATTATTGGGGGGCCGGGCCTCCTGCCTCCCCCCTTGGGATTTGCGCCTACGTTGTAGCATATTGCTTTGACATGCTTCGTTTACGAATATACACGTATCCGGTTGAAGCTAAATCTTTATGTGCATATACTTTCGGACATTTAAATTTGCTTAAAGTCGCTCACGTTACAATAATTGCAAAGTACTGCGAACAGAAGATAACTTACAGAACTGGTTCTACTTGAACTTTGAAGCCTTCACGTGGACCCAAATATTCCATAAATGCTCGAGTTCTGTAGACTACAGGGCTCGGTTCACCTTTCGTGGAAGTGCTTTGCTCTTGTACGCCAAAACGAGCTCCCCAATGTACAACCTTGGTATCACCGCCACCGGTGCTCGGTTCGAACCTTACCGTTCTCCCAAAGTGATCAGCAGGTGTAAACCCACTCGATAGCGGCTGATTAAAAGATTGAGAAGCCTGGTTATTTCGTTGAAGCCCGTAGTACTCACTTGGATGCAGTGGTTTGGGAGGAGCATCAAGTTTTGTATAAGCATCATGACTAACTGTTTCAAAATCGTTATCTTTGCACTTTGATGATTTTCGTAAAGCAGAAGATATGACGTTTCTTGCATCGCTATAGGATGTCAAATTTCGATGTTGGTTGATGCTATCACTAACAGTTTGTCGTGCGGCGCGCAGCTCTGTATCGCTAAGGTAATGATTTGTCGAAAATCCCATCGGTTGAGCTCGTGTACGTTTAAGGGCCGGAAATAAACTTGTAAATTCATCGCGGTTGGCTTTTAGCATCGATGTGAACCTATCTTCCATTTCAGAAAGTACCTGTAATTGAACTACCATAATTTAGTTGATATCCGTTATTATGAGTGTCGTTCCAGTGTTATCTTGCAGCTTTGATTTCACTTTTAATATTAGTGTCAATGTGAGTAGTGTAGCTCCTTCGAACAAAAATTTCAGCAAATATTAGAATTTCCGGCACTATGAAATAAAAAATAAAAATAAGCAAGCATTTATTAGAGTTCCGATTTGTTGAGCGGTCCACGCCACGCGGAAATGTGTAAACGTTATATCGCTAACGTTGGCCCATGGACTTATGAACATTTCATATTTCTGCACACTATGTTTAAAACGCTTAATATGACTTAGGCCACTACAGCACATGATGACTCCGCAAAAACGACTTTTATAGGACAAACCAGAATAAAATCAGCTTCACTGCAATTTAGAACCGACATTTTTCTGTTGTAATTTGTCACGTTCCAGCTCTCATTCCACTTCGCAAATGTTATTGCAACTAATGGTGCGCTATTTTGTTTTGAATTCAAAATGATTCGAAGAAATATTAAATTTGCGCTCCATTCTGATGTCATTTAAATTTAAATTGTGCGAATGCTAAATAGTCGTTTATTATTAGTTGACATGTTGAATGATTTGGTTTTATTTTGTTAAAATTAGTGCTATGACACACAGATTTTGGCGTAACCCGCTGCATGGCTATAAAGTAATAACACTATTTACATGGAAAAGAATCTTGTTAAAGACATTAAGCATGAAAGAAAAAAGTTCTTTTACGCCCGAACAGAGACCCTCAATGGCCGTTGGAATAACCAACAAATTAAGCTAGTGAACGACAATATGAGATAGATATGTAGATGAAAATACTGCGCGAGATTCAATGCAGTATATACGCTCCAATACAGCTGAGAATAAACTATAAAACTACCATATAGATCAGATCTACATAATTTACACCAGACTTCAAAACCACGGATTGGTATCGAACAATTTAACTCATGTGACTATAAAAAAATTTTCGTTTCTTTATGTGATCATTAAAAGCATGCCAAGATGGCCTTCACTAATTGTACTAATATAATGATACCATCTAATTACAATACTATTCACCAAGCGGCTAGGTTGGCGAATTCCGAACTACCGTGAAAATTGAACTTTCAAGACACTTGGAAAATGAAACAAACAACAAAAAGCAAAGCAAGAATGTTATTACCTCGATATGTAATATTTTTGCCATTGTAATAGACGCCATAAGAAATAATTCAGAAACGAATAGATATTGGATTAGACCGTTGGCGTGTGCAACTTTCAGCTTGGGCATAGCCAGCATTAGTAAAAAACACAATAGGGGGCTCTTTCTGTGGCAAACTAGTATAATGAGTTGTCTTTTCCTTCTATAAAGCCGCAGTTTCTGTCAAAAATTACGTATTTTTTAATTTAGTGTAATGAAGGCCCAAAGGTAGTTGGCAAAACATAATAATAAAACAAAGAAGGCGACATTACGTCCTGCGAAACCATGAGCGTGTTGGCTATAGTTTTGTTTTGAGTGATATTAGAATAAGAATATAATTGTAGCTCCCATGTTTGTTAACTCAAATCGTTTCAATTTTTCAAAATTAATCATTATTCATTTTTTATTCGTTACCAATTCAGCTTCTTGTAATGCTAAAGATATTTTAACAGAGCTAGATCTACTACCCTCATACCCAAGACCGGGGGCTTTCAATTGTCCCGGAATACGTGGATATCAATAAAGGTGAAGTTATATTAAAATGTTGGGGACTTTTATTATAGTTAACAGTTATTACAATTTTCTTAGAACGGGATGCTTAAAGAAGTTGTGGGTGGTGCTTCAAGCACGGTAAATCTGGCACTACATTTCACATTGGGACGCTGTTACGGTTTGTCTTCACGTCTACCAGCCGCATTTTGAATGTTTCTTCGAAACAATTAGTTTGCGCTTTTGATACAGGTCATCACTCCTGGCCGTTTAAAACAAAATTTCGATCTGACCGTACAGCATCACCGCAGCTTCGACCGAACAAATATATATACATAGAGGCAACTATAAAAGTGAAATTCAGATAAGTGATGCATAGTCTCGCACCTCATGCAAATAAAATTTTTCTAAAAATGTAATAGTATGGATTCATGTTTAAAAAATAGGTATTTGAATATGTAATGACACAGCTGCAGCAGTATAACAACAGCGTATCGCCGTGCTAGGCATTGGGGTTTATGGATTCGAGGAATTTTTTGATTCTAGTTGTAAATTGTGAATTGTTGTACGAGCTTGGAATATTCTATATGAATATACATTTTTGAAACCAGCAAAGCACAAATTTTAGAGAGCTTGCTTAATAATCGACACAATTATGATGATAAACAGTATTGTAGTGGCGGTGAAACAGTTGCAGCATAGCAAACTTGTCAGGATACGCCATATATGAAGTATCGGCGGTTCAGGGGTCTACCCCATCCTAAGGCTGCGCCCCAGGAGGCCTTGTCTAACCGCCTTGAAGGTAACACCCCACCCCCCGGCCTCCACCTCGGCGCAAAATGTGCGCGGAACAGGATGATACTAAATAAATATGATTTTTTTATTTCAATTCATGAATGGCTGCGTAGCAGCACAATGTGTCGGTGGCACTTTAGTTAAAATTTCGTTGTGACACCCCAGCTAGTGGGAGATAATCAATGTCATCAATGGTATATGACACTACCTAAAGTTCACAAACTTTTCGTCTCCTATTGCAGGTTTTCCACAACAGTCGCCGCACGTTTCAAATTGCATCAGCTATCATTGGGCTTACAGGTTTATAGTGCCTTTTGAATATTCTATTTATATAAGCTATTACTGCATGAATACGTCAATGCAAACAAATGTATAATTTAATAGTTTAACTAAGAGCCATTTGACGCAAGCAGTCTGAAAAGTGATAAACCAGCGTCACTATATACCTGATCAATTTGAGCATCAATACTATCGTTACCACTACGGTTCATGTTGGCGGACGTGGTTGGAGTAAAAAAATCAGAAGCTCCATGTGTGTCACCAGTATTTTCGCCATTTTGCATATAAAATTTTGGTTTACTATCAAATATGCTACCCTTAATTCCTGCTGCTGATAATATTTCGTCGTCGCTGACAACAGCTGCTGTGGAAGAAGAGAGAACTTTTCGAAATGTTGTTGATGTCGTTTTTCGCTCTGAATGAACTGAAGAATGTGGATCAGACAGTAATTGCGATGAGCTGCTTGATGATTTCTGTTCATGATAATGTTGCGTTTTGAAATTGTTTGTATTGTTGATTTGGGGACCTGTCGAACATTCATCATCTCCAGAAACAGTAATGCCATCAGATGTGGTGAACACAGCATTGCCAGAATTCGTAGGAAATAATTCTTCTGAAAAATTCGAACGATGTGACGTAAATTCGGGAAATTTTGATCTGAGCTTTTGTAAATCATGCATAAGACCTGTGGAGTTACCGCCAGTTTCGGATATTACTTCAGTTTTTCGAATGATTCGTTGGGTTTTGACAATTTGTTTGGTCGAAGTTTTGGTAGTACTAGTTGAATAAGTTGGAATTTCCATAAGCTCGGATCCACTCTGGTCGAATTTTCGGTATTCTGTTGCGGTCAAATTTGCCGGTTCATTGCAACTGACTGTGGTTACATGTTGCGTGCCACCAATTACTTTTTCGTTCCATGATATTTTTGCTCCAGATTTATCGTCTATTTCAAAGCCAGATGTTTTACCACCGGCGACAATATTTTGCGCCTGAAACAAGATGCTACAGTGTTCGCATTACAATAAACATTGTAACTACAGGCATTCGCGGATAGTTTGTAACGATAATCTAAACCTAGCCGACTGATAAGTATCACATTTCCAGTCGTAAAATTATTTATGTCACTATATTGCCAAGGGCATTATAAGGAATCCATTATTCGATTAGGCATTGTATAATGGAATTATGATTAGTATGTTTCCACCAAGAGAATAGATGTCCGCACACCATTTGCCATAATTCTGTAATCTCTGTGGCATAGATCAAGTGCTGAAACCGGTTGACCGACTCTACTGGGATATAATGTGTAGCGGAAATATACTACCATTTCGTACTCTTTACGAGAAAGCAATAAGGCTCAGAACCTGATAAACAAATCTACTGAATTTTATTGCGTGTGCCACAATTATGTAATTCTTACTTGAAAACATAAATGGCTTAGTAACGGTCAATCAATTCTACTACAATTTATTGCGTAACCCTAATGTCCTACCATTTGCCACAATTCTACGACTTTTACTAGAAAACGTCCATTGCTCAAAACCGGTTGACCAAGTGTACTAGGATCTATTGCATAACTGTAATATACTATTATTTGCCGGAATTTTATGTAAGAACATAGTTGGATTTTAAAAAACTTTTTTTGTTTGAAAGCCTATCATGTCAAAGTGTGCACCTGATATTTGGGATTAAAAAATTTTGATTGGTTAATTAGTAATTAGCTAATTAATTAATTTTATGCAGCTAAAATAGAGAATTTTGCAATATTTGTGTTATTTATTGAAATAGAGTCGTTTCGATCAAACCATTATAGGGTTTTTGGGTCGAGGAATTCAAATATAATATTTTTACCAATGATGAAGCCATATGCCCTATGGAATGTAGTTACAAGAACGTAAAATTGAGTACATTCGTAATGCCACAGCCCAAGCTTCGCTCACAAATGTAGTTCTACTACCGACTAGTATATATCATGATTTAACACGTGATGTATAATATAGACGATACTATGGCGTGTTATTGATTATTGATTATTATTGAATTCCCATTTATCGGAGATGTTACTGACAGCTTTTATATCAGATGCACGCATGCCCAAGGTGGAGTATGCATGCATCCAGGAATAAAAAATATGCCGACTAATGCATGCTTTTATCGTAAGTTACCGAAGGTTGCTATAATGTTAACATATTTCTAACAGTCTTTAGAAGTAATATTCGACACATTTCGTTTCATTTCAATTCACAAGCGACAGATTGGTGTGACCAAGTCAGCAGTAGATTATAGGATGAAAAGTGATGCATCATTTACGCGTAGTTATTGTAAGACATTGCCCCTAAAAGAACTTTTAAAAACATTTACGCACAGCTTGATTAGTTCATATTAACAAGGCGTCCAACCATTTTGAAAACGAAAGGCTACTCCGTTCAAAATCCGACACATTGTGTTGTACCGGTGAGAATATGCATTATTATGTATATTGCTTTTATTAACAAATCTGCCAACATTAAAAGCGATGAGAACGGTACGCGTTATACTTTATTCAAAGGGGACGAGGTCGCAATGAATTTCTCATGCGAGTGGCGGGTACAGATCGCTACCTGACCATAGCCCTGCTGCCTTGTTTAGTACAGCCTGTCGGCGATGCGGTAGACCCCCAAAGTACCCCACACTGGATATGCTTTTGTATATTCCAAACATTTCGTTGCAGGAAGACGATAGTTACGTATAATTTTGTTAATGGTTTTAAACTTACCGACAAGATAATCTAATACTACATCAAATTCCGTCTTGAGAAAGCTTGACTGATACATAGAAAACACTGTCCAGCCTTTGTTTGAATAGTTGCTAATGGAGATAAGACAGTTGAGTGTTGAAATTAACGTAGTTATGGAGTTGTGGACTGAACTTTTAGGTTTTATCAGACGGAGACATAATAAAATATTGTAAAGCGTCAAAACCAAGAAAATAATTATTTCTTGAAACAGAACGGTTCAGTGTGTTCTCACAGTCATAACTTTGGCGATTACGTCCATTCGTCTGAATGCGTGAAGCCAAATTTGCTTTATAAAGCGGTATTATAATATTGCAGTTATGAAAAGTTGCGAGTTTATATAATCTGCACTAGCTAGTAAATTCTCTATATTTTGAAATCCTCTATCGCACCATACTTATTTTTCCATGCATTTTTTAATTTCGCGCGGTTTCAACACTGAAGTCACGTAAGAGCACGAGGTCGTTTGCACAAAAAACACTAAATAATTCTTAAAACGCTGCTCAGATGGATCTACAGAAATTTATTAAAAGAGCAGCGATACGATTGTCTAAAATAAGCTGTAGAACAAACACAGCTAGAGCAATACCGATGATATTAAAAATTTTACGCACACAAGTCAAAATGCTTAAAAACGCTGCGAAAATTGAGTCTTGTATATCTATGAATAGTTAGTAGAAGCTTTGAAGCAATAGACGTCGGCATTGAATTATAAGGATTATCGTGACACCCAAGAATACGTCACTTTAAGAACCTAATTACTATATTTAACTCATCAAATTATACGTGAGTCCAATTTGTCTGTACACAATGGTTTTTCGGATGTCAAAATCTCTAACAGGGTAGTGCAAAAATTAGAATTCTCAACTCTACTATCGGTATTTGATTCGCAGTTGAGCTAACGCGAACATGCGAGCACAACCTCCGTACGCATGAATGTCACCATTTCACAAGTTTATTCAAGTTTATCAAATAACATGGTGAATCAGATATCCTGGTTCGCAGTCAATGGTTGTATAAAAGTTTGCGATGAAAAACGCAATTAGAAACGTGTTTACAGGTAAACGTGGTCAGAAATGTGTGATCTCAAAAACATACCGCAAAGTAGCGCATGTATCGCAAAGTGCCACAGCGTACATAAGAAAAAAATCTTTTTTGTTCACAGTTTTCTGTTTAAACCGCTTAACAAAAGAAAAACCAGGGATACTTATGTTAGTTATCACGGACCTTATTCTCGAACCTCCGCTTAGCAGAGGTCAGCATAGATTTTCGCCTCCACCTCCGCTTTCTTAAAATTCAGAGGTGATATCGTAGCTGCGCAAATTTAAGGTGTCGTTAACATTTAAGGTGTTGTTAACATTTAAGATGTCGTTAACACCAAAGGTAATCATAAGTTTTTGATTTATTTAGCATTGTGCTGTAACATTATCTGCCAACCCTAGGTGCTGACGATGACGTGGTCGCATACAGAAATGGTGTGAATTATCACCCAACGATTAATGCCTAGTCCTGTATTAGCTATATTAACGAATGTAGGCTCAGAAGGCGGAGGGCAAAGGAGCCAACACATAATCGTGCCTTTCTATTAATGGTTAGGGTAAGTTTTTCTCTATACAGTTGCATGAGGTCGAGGTTTGGCAGGCGTAAAATTTTCTCGGGCAGACGGTAAAAATATTAGGGAGGTAAGTGTGGGATGTCCAGATATAGGCATGATTCTAAACGAAAAACATGGAAAATAACAGTGGTTTGACAATTCCCATATTCTGGTGTATTCACGTGCTTACGAAGCTGTCCGCGCGTGTATTAACAACATCCATACGAATTTTATACTGTGTGTTAGTTCGGATCTCAGCTGGTATGGCTGCGGACTAGTATAATGAAAGGGTTCTAAGGATACACTTAAGTTAACCATAAAGAAACTAATAGGTAAATAGCTTTTATTTGTTACGGAGCAACAGGCGATACTGCTGAACCCAACCGTTAAACGAAGAATTTAAAATATAGCAGAACAATGGCTTTAGAAATAAGCACATAAGTAATTTTTAATTTTCGTAACGAAATCCTAGTAAAGGTGTTAAAAATTAAAGAAACCGAGATGTCCAAAGACCGCGGTAGACAATTGTAATAATTCATATCGTTACTCTGAAACAGGGAAACGTTCAGCGTTCTGTTGATTTGTTTGAAAAGCCGCTTATAATGGGCCAAAGGTGTCATCCGCCCATCCACGGCGAAGCATTAAGAAATAATCTTAGGTTCACAATATCACAGCTCAAAATAAACTTCTATATCAGAATGGTGAGACTGCAACTATATTATTTCACTTATGCTTTAAAATTAGTTTGAAATTCACGCTTACTTGAGTATAAATATCCTGTCAGGTTCTCGGTATAATGCGGCGTTCACGTTATAATGTCCCCGCTGTTTGGAACTTTTGACCCCCTGTAGTCGCGACCCTACCGTATAGACAGTCAGGGTGACACCCATACTGTAAATCAAATGCCGAGGGTGTACGACACACCCTTAGCTACTAAATTTTTTCTAGACAGTGTCGTACACACCCTTAGCTACCAATTTTGCGCGAATTAACTATAACGGACACCGTCTGTAGCGAATGGCGTTTATTAGTCAACTGTCCTGTGGAGTTTTCCTAAATTCTCGATATTTGTATCTAGCCCATATGAACATTGCCCAAATAATTCCGAACAGTGTCAATAAAACTGCCAGAAGACACGGTGTGACTGACACTGTCGGCAAGTGGTAATACGCGTAACTAGCTACCGTTGAAAAAATTTATTAAATACATGGGGGTGTCTAAGACACCCTATTGTCAACAGTGTGTCTGACACTGTGTGGGGTACATAGGTTCCAAACGTTGGGGACATTACAACGTGAACGCCGCATAATTCACCACGGAAAAATGAAATTGAATCTTCATGTGAACTTTAAATTACCAGCAATACTTTTACGGTTCTTAGTATTGTTCCCATAATAAGCGGTTCACTTGCAGCATTTGATATTTCAAAAGCCATGTTCTAGCAAATCCAGAGCTGATCACGTAACTTTTATAGCAGTTCTGCTTCATTGGGGCTTAATACACATTGATAGAGTTTTTAAGTGACCTATGCCTCCGTATTCGCTACCACTGAAGTGAAAATCTCTCCTCCTTCTACGAGGAGGTGGGATACTTGAGCTCTGCACCGACTTTAGTGCCAACCCAACTTAAATTCGTGCATAAGATACAACGCTTAAACATGTTTTCATGCAGATCGAGGTTATATTGTTTAATATTTTCCTTTAAAAACACATAGCAGCTCTGAAAGCGTAAAAAAGCTCAGACATAAGCGGATGTCTCACCAGCTAGAAAACTTATTGGTATTGCTTAAGGCATTGATGACAATGTGACATGCTATTTGAAAAATATAAGCTCCAAGTGCAATTCGGTCCAGGTCCATAGGTGAATTATGCTGTTCCGACCACTTCTCTAACTAATGTAAATGTACAACTAATGTAAATCTAACTAATATATATACGGCACTGGATGTACATTACGACGTCTACTACACTATAACCGTTTTGAGTTGCAAATTCCAGAATAAATGATCACAACCAAATTCCAAGCCGTCTTAAGAAATATTGATTATATTTCTTTACTTATTGGATGCATTAAATATAACAAATCCCACTTTGGCCGCTCAAAACCCGTGCCACATAGTGAAATGAAATTATCACTGTTTCAACTACCACTTCGCTAAATTAGGACCGCATGATAATTTTAAAGCATATATATTTAAGCTGTTGCAAACTAATATCAGTCTCTATCATAGTTTCATATGAAATTTCACAAAATCAATCAATTCAAAGTGATAATTGAACTATTACTGTATGAATGATAAGGAGGTCTAAGCTACTTATAACTGCGACAGCTGCTATTGGAGCTTTGTATAACGTTTTATGCTGCAAGACACCAAGACATCTATATTCCAGACAACAAGACAACCTTCAATTAATATGTATTTCAATGTTTATGAATATGCATTGTGCAGGTATTAAGGCGACACTTTGGCAAATTGATAAAATTGAGATGGAATTTCACATCGCGAATCACAGAGCATCAATTCATCACTTCAACTACACTACATTTGAGCGATGCCATTGTGTTTAACGGACGAGTCAGAGAAACATAAAAGAATACCATAGCCTGGCGATCCTTATATTAAAATGACTCTAAAAATGTGATGCCATGTCAAAACAAATAAGAAGATTTATTTTCCAGCTGAACTGGGTATATACGTAAATCACCACAGTCGGCAGCAAGCGAACACATTGGCGGTGCTTCAAATTAAATTATTATAAAATGCATAATAGCAAAATGCGTTTGAAAACAACAATTGTAGCCGGTTGTATTTTATTTTAGATCAGAGTAATTAGTTTTGTCTGCTGTGTATCATGATTGGCTTTTCAGTTTCAAAGTAAAACAACAGGAACTGATTTTCTGCATTCAATCGAGACATCGAATTCGCCGATGCTCAGAACACGCATGTGTACGCCAATTGTTTCTCGAACATGTACTCTGCGGAATTATGCGGTGTTCACGATTATAATGTCTCATTCGTTTGGAACCTATGTACCCCACACAGTGTCAGGCACACTGTCGACAACAGGGTGTCATAGACATTACAATGTTTTAATATATTTTTCCAAAGTAGCTTGCTAGGGGTATTGCCACTTTTCGACAGTGTCAGACACACCGTGTGTTCTAACAGTTTTATTAACAGTGTTCGGAATTATTTGATTAACGCTCATATAGCCAAGATACAAATATCGAGAATTTAGAAAAAAAACTACGCAGGACATTTGATTGATAACCCGCATTAGATACAGACGTGTCTGTTATAGTGAATTCGCCCCAAATTGGTAGCTAAGTGTGTGTACGGCACTGTAAAGAAAAATGTAGTAGCTGCGAGCATTGGTTTACAGTATGTGTGTCACAGTGACAGTCTATACGGCACGGTCGCGACTACAGGGGGACAAAAGTTTCAAACAGCGGGGACATTATAACGTGAACACCGCATTACAGATTGTGCGTATCTTTTTAGACATAGTTATAAAGCTACCATGCTAAACTTGGGCGATTACAGTTTTGAAATGTGCAAACCTATATTTTCCGGCCGAGAGAAGAAATACAGCTTTTACCCTAATATTTACCCAGATTTGTAGCTGTCATAGAATTTAGAAGTTATTTTACTGCACACGCGGCACTAAATCTACGTGAATCTTACAATGATGTTGGTGGCTGCATCGCAAACTTAGGGTTATTAATGAAAAGTCTTACGAGTGACCTTTACGACGGGCCCCATGATTTGAACGCTGGTCTTTAGCTTATGAGACTCGCCGAATTACTATCCTACAGGCACCACTTAATGCTGTTTACTGCTAAGCTACTTGCCCTCCCTAGCGTAGTAACTCGCTACATCACCTCACTCTGGTTTTGGGAAAGCGTGCGTTTGAACTTGATATTCTTTAAGATAACCTGATCCCAAGTATTACGTCTTACTCTCGACATACAAAAATCCACAAATTATATTTACCATAGAATACCTCACTACCACTACAACGCAGACCTGGAAAAGCTCAGGTTAAGCTACGCTGTGTCCTTTCGCCGAAATGAAAGTTGTGAAAATCATTTTGAAAGCCAAAATCATCACAGATTTGCAGTTAGCTTGCGTAATTTTGTTACCTGTACACTAATTAAAATCAAGAAGAAATGACATGCTGAATCGTACAGCTGTGCTAGGGGTCTGTCCTTGTGAGTGTACAGTAGTATTCGATCAAATCAGTTTTACGCAATGCGGCCTCTAAATTGAGGTTTAATTACAATACTGACAGCCAACAGTGCTAATGTATTTCTGCACCGCAACGCGCACACAAAGAAAATTGCGATTTGTACAACGTCAACTTCTAACTTATTAGGTAAAAGAACATTCTATGTGTGTGCGCCTTATGTAAACTCACGCATTAGATCGAAATCATGCCAAATTTTACTCTTATATTACCTTGGAATCGGTGTCTGACCGTGTGATCCAAATTGTGAGCTGGTAATTTAAACTACCTAGAATATATTCATTGCTGTTAGGTTTATCCAAGGGAACAACAACCACTAATTAACTAAAATTTTAATTGCAAACTCGCAGAACTCGAGAATACAACTACAGTGGACGAATATGAAGTGCGCCAACCGATAACATCAAACAACAGGAAATACTGCTCATTGGATCCGCTTCCACGGGTCTTTATCAAGGAATATAATTATGAGCTGTGCCCCGTAATAGCAGCTGTAATAAACGTTTCTATTAATAACAACGAGTTGCCAGATCGCAAAAAACTTGCCATCGTGGCACCTAAATTGAAAACACACGGCGTCCACATCTACGACATGAACAATTTTCGACCAGTCTTTAGCCTGTCATTTGTTTCAAGGCTGATTGAGCGAGTTATTTTCGTCCAGCTCTCCAAGCATATTAACAATAACGATTTCTTTCCAAAATACCAGTATTACTACAGAAATGCCATTCAACTGAAACAGCTCTGAAAATCTGCAGCGACATTCGCAATAACATGGACAAGGGGCGCACTGCTATTCTGGTATATCTGGATCTCTCGTCAGCTTCTGATACTGTCCACCATAATATACTCATGCAACGTCTCTGCGACATCGACGTATCAGTATCACAGTCATCTCTAAAGAGGTTCGCGTCTTACATCCGGAAGCCGTCAGCTTGTCCGTATTGGAAACTGGCGGTCCACTGAGAAGAATCTATCATGTGAATTTACTCTAGGTAGCGTGCATGGACCACTTCTGTTCAGCATATATACAGCGCCTGTTGTCCAACTAATCGCAGCATCCGGCTTTTACGTACACTGCTACGCCGATGACATCGAAATCTACAAAGACTTTGATCCCAAAGCTTCAACCGAAGACATAAGCACACGCTGAGCAACGCTTATTTTTCGTTCTACGAAAGTGGTTTTATAACAGTAAGCTCAAATTAAATGATTCAAAAGCAGAACTAATATGCTTGTGTCGCATAGACACATGCAAGCTACGTCTAAACATTGAAAATGCCGTAATACAACCGTCGGACTATGTAAAGATTATAAGCACATTGCAACGCTTATTTGTCGTTCTAAGAAACTGGTTTTATGAAAATAAGCTCAAATTAAATGATTGAAAAACCCAACTAATATGCTCCACCAAGACATATGCAAGCCATGTATACACATTGACAGTAGTTGCCGTGATACAACAACTTTCGGACTATGTAAACATCCTGGTTGTATTCCGCGACAGTCGCTTTTGTTTCGACCGCCATATAACTGCTTTGTCGCGTGGCTGCATCTGGCTACTTCGCGAAATTTGCCGAACGCGGTGGCGGTGTGATGAACATACAGCAAAATGCGTCTTTCGATCATTTGTCATGTCTCGACTAGACTACTGCAATGCCTTGTATTGCAGCATGTCCTCGTCTCATATCGTTCTGCTGCGTCGCCTATTCCACAATGCAGCACGGATAGTGTCACAAACAAACAGACCCGAACACATTACTCCGGTCCTCCGACGACTCCACTGGCTGCCTACTGAAAAGCGGCTACAGTACAAAATGCTCGTTATCCTCTTTAAAGTCATCTCTACCGGCGCACCGTCGTATATCTCAGATATGGTGAAACTATCAGTGCTGCGACGCCTAGCGGCCTGGTGCACACTCAACGTCGACGTTTCGTGCAGCAACAGTTTCAGCTCCGTTAGACTACTTGCATGGAATAATCTGTCATCAAGCCTGCGGTATCCTAGTATTACAATTGCAACGTTTAAATCTGGATTGAAAACTTACCTATTTTATTTCCTGGATGAGACGATACAATATGATATAAAATTAACCTGAGTTGTCTTATAGCCTGTTGTTCGCTTATGCGTTTTGTAACTTCAATGAAACTAGCGCATTATTTATCCGTTCTTCTATTACTATACAATACCCACATAATATATATTCAACGCTGTTTAGGCTAGGATACATGTCACGAAGTAGTGTATAATTAATCAGAGATTGGGGTACACTGCTGCTTTACATAAGGGACACCTTGAAGCGTGAAAAATTATTGGCGAAAATTTCGATTTTTAAACTTAAATACAAAATTAGTTACTTTACTGTTGTATTTTATCCATTTAGGTTTGCAATATACCCAGAGAAATTAGCAAAATTTATGTGAAATGTAACATTAAAGTGAAAAATAATTAATTTTAGTTGTTGATTTAAGCTGATTTGATTTAAGTTGATTTAAGTTTATGTTGTTGATTTTAGTTTGCTAATTTAAGCGAAATCAGCCAACATTATTCAGGTAATTTTGTTTCCTAAACTATCAAAGGATGCAAACCGCTGCTCTACTACCAAATCTGTTGAAATGTGTGCTGCTGCGCCTATAATCCAAGACAGCAGTTGGCTTTGTTCAAATTTACGCAAGACAAGTGTCTATGGCGCCATAATATAATAATCCTTAAGAGCAACATCACCAGGAAAGAGCAACACCCCAATGCAGACCAGCATAAATCGACCTAAATTCAGGCGCTATTGCGTTTCACTTATTTATTCCTGAACTTGTAATCCACTCTGACTACCTATGTAAGTTGGAGAACCAGATGTAGACAGCTTTCTCATAAAGGTTTGAAACGTATATAGATTTGGTTAGAATACGGCATATAGTGACTCACTGTAGGTGTGTACCTAATTCAATATGCTTGATCGTTGCAAGTTGGCAACTAGTAACGCGGTAATCAATCTAGATTGCTGTTACACAAATAAGAGATGTCAGTTTTATGACATTGTGCCAAAAGTTCATGATAAACCCTTGAAGAAGATTGTGACACGCAAAATATTGCCCCTAATTCCAACAAGAAATAAAAAAATTCCAGATTTTTTAATTTTTTGTTCGAATTTGGGACAAAAATTGATGGGGACAGGACGAAAGTTGGGCGGAGTGTGGGCAGAAGAGCGAAAGTTGAAACGGTAGGAGAAACGTTGGGGGCACTGGACGAAAGTTGGGGGACAGAGGAAATTGTGGGGGCAGGATAAAAGTAGAAACATGTGCCCCACCCCGAAAAGTGGGACAAATGACATAAACATAGACATATCCCACAGCGTATATACTGGAGTGTGGCATGAGTGCCACACCTTTATTTAAGAGTTCATCTTGAACTGTTGGTTTTACACAAGGCTAAACTTCCCTATGCGATTGACCAATGCATGATTGTGGTATACATATTAATATCAGTGGTGGATACGGATCATCGGATCAGAAACTATACGATCAGATCTAGAATGGGTTGTAATGACTAACAACATGGTCGATGTGCCGCGTGTTATGTCAAGCACCTGGCTTAAGATGTGTATAAACTTTAGTAGACTTAGAAAGCTATTTTATGGCATGCCTTGGACAAGTCATTATCCGTCACGGTTCACTGTAGATATATGCGTTTGTAGTGCGCAGAGATATTGTCAAAATTGTATTTTACAAGCAAAAGAATATCTGAAAATTAGCGTCTAAATTTTTTCTTATTCTTCGAGCTCATTGTTGTTGAAGAACAGCCAGAAGTTAAATTTTACCAACTTGAAAAAAAGAGTTTTAGAATTAATGTTTGTGATATTAAAAAGATTTAGTGTCTAGTCCATAAAGTATCTTACAATAAGCAACCTGGAATATTCTGTTGACGGTCTGCGGTGAAGACACAATCGGTGATTTCAGTACAATTCTCAGCGAAGCTATTTTAATTATCCGGAACTTCATGGGCGATAATTTATAGTAAAGTTTCTTCTTAGCAGTCTACAATTGCACAAAGCATTTTCAGATTTCGCTAGCCTTGCTGCATCAGTCATCCGACGACCCTGTGGTAAAAGCCTCCGATATAAACTTCTGTTGTAAAAGAAAATTTTTGGAATGATATTCTAATAAGATATGAAAAAATTCCTTGATTTCCCGGGGTAGTACTATCTATACAAAGCTTAAAAAACATTTATTGTTGCAGAAATGAGTGGTACTGCCGCTGTAATGTCAAAATACTAAGTGACTAAATATCAAGTTCCTTATTTTTTAGCAAACTAGGCTATTTTTATTCAATACTGCTTTAATAGAAGTCATACTGGAATGCAATTTGGTAGTATATCGACGGTTGTAAACCGTACAGCGACTAAAAACTGAGGCTAAATCGGATATCCATTCCAAAATTGTCAAATCTAATCATCACAAGCAAGATTTGCGCAGATTAAAAGATTTAGACTATATCATCCCATTTTTGCACTTCAAAAAAGATCAATCACTTTGTCAGTATTATATCAATGTGAGTAATATATTTACAAGAGCACACATTTCCAAAAGATTACTCACTAGATTTTTTTATAATCAAGTTGATTTACAATTTTACCATGAATAGTCCATTTTGCTATAATTTCGGTGGCAACTGTGGAAACTAGACCATATTTTATTTTACAAGATGATTAAAGGCACTATCATACTGAGGCCATGGCCAAAATATGTTGCCAAAAAATGTATGGCTCAAGCACAAA
The DNA here is from genome assembly GCA_030248225.1 of Trileptium ribeirensis. Classification (NCBI taxonomy): domain Eukaryota; kingdom Metazoa; phylum Nematoda; class Enoplea; order Enoplida; family Thoracostomopsidae; genus Trileptium; species Trileptium ribeirensis. The sequence goes on from JASANE010015039.1 coordinate 66,749, forward strand.
TATTCAAGCAAGTACTTTAGTTACACACCTTGGTCTAATTGCTTCATACCTCATTTGACGCAGAGCAACTGAATCCTGACTGATTGTGTACACACATATCTAAACCACAGAAATATAGATATAAATCATAGCTCGTACAGGTGATTGTTAAAGTGCTTATTGGTGTAAGGATTAAATTGTTTCAACACCACGTGAGCTTGCATATAATATTTTATTGCCTATTCATAAACAGAATAGTTTGTGCTATAATTTCGAAGTTTACGAGCGATATGCATCAAATATACCTATTTGATCACAGTCGGTTGAAGGCAGCTGAGTAAGTAAGACGTGAGTAAAATAAAAAGCCTGAAGGATAAGGTGCGCCATAATTAAGTGAATCATTCATTTTCCAGTGTGACCTTGTTTTTAGAAAAAATTTTTTGTACTCCTCTAAAGTAACTTGAGATTTAGTTCTCAGATTTTTTGAGCCGTGCTGACCGAGCCAGTTCACAACCAGTTGAATTCAGCGCACCCAGGCCCGCTGGTGGCCAGTTAAAGCCGACTCTGGATGATCGAAGTTTTATTCCGACTTGCCTATGACAGAAATGACAGCTGTAGGTCAGCGAGCGAGAACCGTCTGAAACTTTCGGATTTACTCTCGCGTTTAGCGCTTTGTGATTAACCAACTTTTAAAAAATGCTATGTACGTGTGTGTATGTGTCTATACACTGTTCATTTTTAATTGAAAGCCATATGCAGTATACCCAATGCACCCGATATTGCGTGTGGATTTGGAAATTTTTTATTAACCGACTGACTAAACTTTTACAAACATGTTACCAACACTCATATATGAACCCGAAGTGATACTAGTTAGTAACAGATGATTGCCGCAAGTTAAAGTAAAAGCAGTAACTCAGATTTGTAGAATGAATTTTGTTATAAAACAAAGGCAAAGCTGCATAGCTGCACAAGCAACGAGATTCTACAATACACAGGCCAACAAAACAGCGCAACATATAAACTACATTCAGAAACTTGAAAACACATTTCTATGAAACCGATTTTCCGGTCCAATGGCTCAGGTCGCTCATACAATACACGCAGAACTTATTGTAAAGGTCAATTGTCTCTCGACAAAACTTAACAAATGAGGACTAAATACTTGACTTAGAGCTGACATCATAAACACAACGATCGAAGTCATTAATAACAGGCACTACTAATAAGCAAAATCGTAATTAGCAGGCATGGCTACATTTTTAGTGGCACCAATGCGACGATAGAACAGTTTTTAGTTAATAGCTGTGTAGCAGAATAATTTATAACAATAAAGTACATATTTTGAAATGAATTTTTAAGCAGGTGAAATAAAACAAATTGAGATGAATCAAATATAACGACAAAATGCCATACCATATTTGAATGTAATTGCAGTCGATTTTTTTATATTTCACACACATTTTATTTGATACCCAGCCTAGAAAGTTAATAAATAACAGAACAAGCGGGAATTCCCTGCAAACTTATTTGAATTAGAATGCCATGTTGTCAGCATTCATGCACTATCACCACCGGCACATTTAATGTCCTCGGCAAAATTATTTTTCTCCCAAAACAAAATCAACTATGGAGAGACAGAATGAATACTAAATTGTAAATTAAACACATCAGAAGCCACTCGCATACTTTATGAGGGGCTTAATAATCATTATTTTTAACAAAACTAATAAAATGTTCACTGCTACAGTCAAATAATATCCAATTAAACCTATATATTTAATTTCTCTCAAATTTTTGAAATATGAATGTTTGTCATATTAGGTCAAATTTGGCGTTCCTAGTTCTACATTCTAGGAGCTAATAGGTGCTAAGCAGTTTTTTCTAGCCAAAATCAACTCAGTTATTGCTGTTATATAATATTGATCAAATTGTTACAGCGCATGTGAACCATTAATATTATATAACTGGTCTTAGTATCTTGCAAGTGAGGGTGAAACGGAGCGAGGGTGGTTTCACCAAATGTACATTTTGTGTAGTCACTTGTAACACGCTTTGCGTTTGATGTATATACCGTGCTACAGCCCCTGTAACCCCGAACCCATTGATACCCTAAGACCTCATCGACCCTAATACCATCGAAAACGATTAAAAACTGACGAAGTATTCGTGCTAGTCTCTACATAACAAAACCATCGTATATAGAACATTCTTCACGCCTTGCACACAATATGTAACCAAAGAAACGAAAACTCACTATATTTTGAAAATCATGTTCGTCGAAGATGGGGTCGCATCCTTCATACGTTCAACTAAAGGGCACATCCTCCTCGCTTTTGCTATAGAATAAAAATCCATCCACCCGAAGATGAGTTATGTGTAACAGAAACTGATTAAAGACAAATATTCAATATCTTTTCACCTAGCGCCCTTCAGTGGAAACTCTGCTCGCTATGTTCGCTCCTTTTCAATAACAGCTGCCATAAAGTAACAAATTCATAGTTTAGAACTTTGCATAGGTAAATTAAATGTTAGCATACATTACGTGGGTATGTATGGCTCTCAAAATTCATGTAATTTTCACTTTACATTACTGCCGAAGCAAACTGTGACGAACAGTACTTGATTAAATATATATGTTCAAAGCATAATATAAATAGGAAGTATTTGTACCTATTTATAGTAGCACATGTTATGGATAACCAGCATTTCAACAAGTTGCCCTGTCTCACCTTAGACAAAATACAACTATGCCAAGATTTAAATCTCACACAAAACCACTGTCTTTCATATATATATGCGAAACCACTGCACAGAGAGTATAATGGTTATACCAAAATTAACTACAACACTCCTCTGTTGTTGGTCAGGGCTTCAACAAATATCGAGAGCCATGTACACGTGCTGCACAGGTTTTTATTAGCCAATATACACCAGTAAACAACTGCATTGTTTGAAATTTTTTGTAAAGCTATTTCTATGGTGCTTTCAATACATTTAAACTCAATATTTTTTTATTTGAACTGATTACGCCAAAAATTTAAGGTGAGGCCTGATAATCACTGAATGGTCGACTGATAAAATTGTTTGAGTGGTTAGTAAAATATAAATGTTGGATTTTTGAAGTATTCAGTCACTAGTTTTAGCGAAAAAGTCAACCTTAAGATTGATAGTGATGCTCCACTGCCTCACAAATAAAATTAAGACAATACGCATGACCAATAAACATTATATTTGTGTATTGAATATGTTCTCCAAATTTGTTGTTGAAACTGGGGCGAAAGGCTGTTATATTTTAGTTACATATTAGTTCGATATTGTGGACAACAACAACAAGATGTCTTGATATATATACAATGTGGCGACATTGCTAAAATATCTTATACGCCAGCATCCTGAGGGATTTTTGATTTTTGATTAATAAGGATTGTGCATACCTCCATTTACATCTGTCATAAGTTGCGATCGTATTTTAATTATTTGCTTTGGTCTATCGTGTATGAATAATTTGTTGCAGGTTTTAGAGCTGGAAGCTTTTACGTAGCGACATTATCCTCTCGTTTGAGGCTCGAACACCGTCGGTGCTCCGTCGATGCCCACTGACGAGTAGCCTGTTCCCCTGAGACTCCGTCACCCCGGGCGACAACGCGAGATAAAATTTTAGTAAAACAGCCTAAATTTTGGCGAAATATGGAAACATTGGCGGAAATGATCACAAATCGTTGAAAATTTTCGAAAAAATTTGAGTCCCAAAAAATTCGAAAATTTATCCTCCCCTAAACACATGTTCCTCCGCCCTCTATACAGCCAACCAACTGATCACTTCTGCTGGAGATACCGAAGTCACTCGGACAACCAGTAATCTCCCATAGAGCTGCAGACCTTGAGCTGCAGTTGTTTTGATGTTCCTACATATGCTAAATTCACACTTACTGTAAGACAATCGCGTGGGATAGGTTGGTCATTTACACATGAGGTAGAAATGTGGCAAAATGTTCTGTCCTATTTAAGAATACAACCGACAAGCACAATTCAACAATAAATACATATAAGATCAAATAAGTCGATGCCAAACCTAATTTATTCAGATTAAATGTCCTAAAATTAGTGATATTTCTAAATAAAAGCCGCTAATTGTGCTAGTGAATCGTACTAATTTTTTTCTGCAGCCTAGGTTACTTAATGGAGCAATTTCCACCTTTAGTGAGCACATCCAAAGACTAACCCGTTCTGATTTAATACAGCGTTATACAATATATTATTAAACAGCAAGCCACTGCGCTTTCATCGTTATACTTGCTTTATTTAAGAAAAAACTCTATGTAGCAGATACAGAACTTTTAGGATAATGTGTTAAAGTAAGTTCGTTTGGTTAACGGCACGTTTTTAGTGGTTAGCAATAATTTACAATAATATATGGTGTCATTAGATATAACAGCAGCAAAATCTCACCTTTGATGTCTCAAAATGCGTTCGACCGTCACCTTCATGCGTTAGCACGTAGCCAGTCTCCGAACCTTTTACTGTAACGCCAGGCGCAGACGCTGAGGCGAGGAGCTCTGAAAATTTTGAGCTCGCGGCGGAACTGGTGCTACTTAGAAGCGACGATGCTGCATTGACGGCATTTTTCGAGCCTTTTCTCAAATTCAGTGAACCCAGGCTATTGATTAACGGAGATTTGGACGAATGTGTTGATGTCGACATGTTGTCGTTCCTTCTGACATTGCAAGAAAATGCTGGTATACAGCAGTATTTTCTCCGAAGTATTTATTTATTTATTTATCTATTTAACTGATTACATTGATTACAGGGTGGAAATTGTTATATTGTTGTTGAACATGTAAATTTTATCGATTTATATGTTTGATTACGGATGCTCACTATGAGATAGCAAAAGTACACTTTTACAAAAGTTTAATAAGATGCAATTTATAGGTAATTGAATTTACGTTCATAATTACTTTAGAAATTGCTCGAATATCCGTATACTAAGTACACGCTGCTTCACTTTTAGCAAAAAACATAATATAAGTATTAGTGTTATTTCAGCCACAAATACCTTAAATTGATCCTATTTTAGTGGTATTCAAATGAATTTCCGACTTTTCAACCAAAAGAACTTGAAACATGTTGACATTAAATACGAATGCGTTAATTAGTTTTCGCAAAAGTGCATAAGGGAAAAGAAATCAGTATCTGGCACTCTAATCCTAAACGTGTCATACTTATGGCTTTTGTGAATTTTAATCAAATAATTGAACCCTAAATTCTTTAACTGAAACCATAACAGCCAATACACTACGGGATCTACGTTCTCACATCGTCCAGAATTTCCTGGATTTCCTTTACCCATCCTAGAAACTACTCAAACATTTAGCAGCATAGAGCACAGGTAATATAAACGCTCTAGTTTAATGATAAGTCTGTCTAATTAACAGACCTATCTGTTCTATTTCTACTTTCTCGTAAATAAAAGATGTTAGTATGAAAAGTTCCACGAGCGATCATACATTGTACCAGCCGGGATTCGAACCCGGATCTCTAGGTTGCAAGACTAGAGGGCTACCATTACACCACAGGTCCCGATCACAGCATGTTCAGCTACGCTATATATGCTAGCGTAGTGAGATGCTACAAGTATACTGGCGACTAATTCTTGTAAAGACCTATAGTATACAAAAGGGGCGAGCATCTTTATGCATTAGCGTGAACAATTAAAATCAGTTCAAAGCTATACTGTGAAGCAAAATATTAATCAAAGTTTAGAATGCCGCATGTTTAATCAAAATTTTGTATGCCACATGTCTAACCCTATAATTCCTACAGTTGTTCAACAACAACTATTTACGTTTGATGGTGTTGTAGTAACTAAATTCGCCAAAAGTACGACTGTATACGTATTGTTCACTCCCTTTGCGAGGAGCCTTAAGGATACGAGCAACAACTCCGAGATAGCTCAATGGCTCTAGTAAACTCGACTTTCGCCCGAGCGTTTTATGTTCGATACCTCGCCGCGACGACCAATAAATGTTTGCAAATTCTGAAATGCAAATTAATTCAGGGCGTGAAAGATTAAATGACAGAATATTTGAGTTGAGACAATATTTTAGTTGCAAATATTGCAACCCTAATATAAGTCAAATTCCCTACTTCTTCAGACGGATAGTAAAAAACGCAGCATGATCCTATTGCCCCAGCTACAGGTTATATCACTTTTTGTGTTTCGCATAATCATATTTCTAAACTTTAATATCTTTGCTGCAGCGTTACTGAGCGAAACACAGAGCTGAGATTTAGCACCCGTGGTGTTTAAAACTACTTTTGAGTTGCAATTATGACACTCTGAGTTGGGCTTATACGCTAGCATAAATAGTGTTCAAACGTACAGTGTTCAAATAAAATTGCAGTCACATAATAGAAATAAAACATAATCTTCCGCAAAAATTGAGCTTAAAGAAAGTTCCTGCAACTTAATATGCAAACTTATGTGGAGAACTAACAGCAATCAATGCTCGAAATTGCCGAAAACAGGAATAAACACACGAGTGATAGGACTAGCGACTCAAAGTTTTTGTAGAATATTATAAGTAAAAATTACGAACGGACGTAATATGTATGTATACTGCAAATTTACAAACGCTTATATTACAAAGTGTTTATCCCAAGTGTTGTTATAATTGCAAATACGCTGAAAGCAAGCAAAAAACAGTACTATTATGACAGATTTGATTGTGACAGAATAATACCTTAGCTTTTGCTCGTAGAAAAAGCAACAAGTGATGCATATTGATGCTTTGAAATTGACATGCATACATTCGTCCTGGAGCATAGCTATATAAAGCACGCTTGTAAGCAACACGTGGTGTAAGCAAACTTGAAGATGCAATAAGAAATAGTAAGCAGTAAAGCGAGAATGTAAACTATGTGCTTAGTGACCATTCGAAGTTTCAATTTCTTATGCCCCTTCCAAATGGCCAAAATGTAATAATATACCAGCAAAATATTAACATTAAAAGCAATATTAAAGACATTTTAAGCATATATGAAAGGCATGGCACCATTTATTTCTTCCGTCGGTGACCAAAAACTTGAAAATTCCTTAATGCGTAAATCGCAATTTTCAACAGAAATTACAATTCCAAACGTTATTTTTCACAGTCAGTCACTTCAGATTTCTCGTTTTAGACACCTAATGCGCGAGTAAACTTAAGGAAATCGCCCCGCCCACCATCCTATTTTATATTTTTGGATAAAATTTGTTACGGAACACTTTTGATCAATTGAAATTCGGCGTAAATCTGTTGGCGAACACAGCGCTCGCGATCGAAATCTAACCATTTTGTGTTCGCGAAAATTGAAGTAAAATTACCCAAATTTTTGAGAACGAAAATTTGTCTATTTGATTGTGACGTCACTTTTATATTAAATTTGTTCGCGAACACTGCATAATCCAAATTAAAATGATAATGCTTCAAGGAACAGAATTTCTGCAGACTGAAATCGCCAAAATTCTGTTCCAACACATGTTACAATTTTTGGCTTTGGACTTGATTTTGCCAATTTTTGTTAGCGAAAAACCGAATGAAATTAAGCCTGTTTTCCGTAACAAGGGTTTGCGATTCGATATCGGTAATGACAAAAAAGGTGGTTGGCGGGGTCACTTTAAGTTTACTCACACATAATACTCAAGTACAACAGTTTTCATCACATTAAAAGCGCCCGAAAACTTATAAATTCGTTTTAGCCCTCTTCGTGCGATTAACTTTAAAAATATCAAAATTTGAAATTTTTGGTGCTAACATTTAACAAATTTCTTATTCCGAAATTTAATAACACACTCAATGTAAAACGAGACCAGCTGGTTTAACGGCTTATATAACTTTGTATGCTCATTGATCACCACAACAACCAGGAAAATAACTTGTAGTCAAATTTTTGAAGCGTTCAAGCTTTTCTATATTTTTAGACTTTGCCTCCTAACTCGAGAACGGTTACGCTGACAAAAATGAATAACAACAAAGTTTTAATCGTTCATAATCTATTTTTCGATTTGATTCCACTGACAAAAGTTATGACCCCTTAAATGAAAAACAGCTTATGACACCATAAATGGCCAATATGAAAAAGATTCCAGGTCGTGGCGGTTTTCTGAGAATTAGAGCTGGAAATCATCGGAGCTGTGAGAACACATTTCGAGTTAAGTACGAGTCGAATAAGAAAAATTTAAGAAAATCCATCATTCCAGTGATAACTTAGGGATACACGAAAATGAAATTTTGGTTAATTAAATGTGATTTGACGGAACTCTGCCCGCAAAGCTCGCTCGCCTTCAATAAGTTCAAAGGTGATACTTATATTCCAGTTTACAATGAAATATCTATAGTAATTACAACCATCTTAAACACCGTCAGTTAACAAAATTAATTAATTGTTGAAAAGTGACATCTTGTTTTTGTACTGACAAAACATGCTTAGGCTCCACTGCAAATTAATTTCGTTAAAAAAACTTTAGCATAATTCTTGTGAACAGTGAATCGATCTTCTGGAGTATATTTCAAATCTTTATAACAACCCAAGTAAAATATTTGCTAAATTTACCGACTAAGATTTGCAACCGCAGGGTTGACCCTAGGTAAGTATTATTTCAGCAAATTGCGGGTTTCAACCTTTGTAATTCCTGAACTGAAAGAGAAGCATGCCAAGTTTCTAGGCTACGCTACAGGCAAGGGTAGGCATAAATACATAAGTACATTTCAATAGGTCCTATATAATTGTGCACGTTCAAATGTACAAAATAAAAAATAAAATAATTCGCTGTTTTAATAAAAATTTTCAAAATAAATCACATAGCTTGTGTTTGGATATTCACGTTATGTAGAAATTTAGTTCGTGAATTTGTGAACAATTCAACAACCTATCGAGGGATTTGGCTAATTTTTTTGCAGCGTTTAATTCTACGCATCTCCTACTGTGGTATATTGCAAAAATCTATGCCTGTTATGGCGCGGGGCAAAACATCACCATGTTTCAGACTAATGTCAGTCCATCTTTTGCTATTATCGCTTATAGCTAGGCTAACTGAAATTTTCACAGTCGATATAAACTTAGACGGCTTTCTCGCGAAACTAATATCAGTGAAATGGGGTCGTACGCAGAGACACCTAGAATATTAAGATTTTAGTGCCAAACCTCAGCAAATTTTGTTGAGTGTTTTCCGTTATAATCCTCGAGCCTCATTTTAGTAAATTTCAATTATATATGCGGGTCGATCAGCATTGACCAGTGGTATCAAAATCACCTCAATCTGGCCATGGATTAAGAAGCTACTCATAGTTAGGTGAATTTGAGCCTTTGGCCGTTAGCTCATGAATTCAGCTGATTTTAACACTTTCCAATTCAGCTCATTAATGCGGTTAGACTGGTACTTAATATTTTACGTTTACTGGTATAATTTTTCGAAAAACTTTCGGCAAGGGTAACCAAAAAAATTTTGTCACAAATATGGTCCTGATAGAAATTTTTTAACCATATCAACGACCTGAGTCGAATGGTTGCAAAATTAACAGTATTTATATTCAAAATTGACAGTATTTGGACTTTAAGTCATAAAATTTAATAGACCTATTTTGTTATTACAAGATATGATCTCGTACAAACAGACCACAAGTGGTTTATATATTCACACTGGGTAATTCTTACGTCGACTGCATGACGCAGCGTAAAATCGACAATACTCCTTTACTGTTTCATTGTCGTTCGCATAAAACGTATATTAAAGTAATGTAACTAAGTAAAATGAAATTTAGGCACCAAACCAGCGGTCTCCGCGCAAAATTTAACTTAAGACGTAATTATACGATCTGGTTGATTAAGCCTGCTGTACGCACTGTTCATATCAGAATGTGACTTTGATAACTAGCATTTCGTTTGTGGGATTTCCGCCAAACATGTTCTAAAAATAAAAGCTTTAAGAAGCATGTTGACGGAAAGAACGAAACTTGTACTAAATGGCCTTCAACGGCTCTCGTTACGCTTACTTCCTACGCTACGTTCCTGTTCAATGCATCAAGCTAGTTTAACAGTTGGCGTTTATACAATTAAGTCTAATCCATAAGTGTTTTTATAAAAAATGGCAAAATACATTTTTAACTTTTAACGGTAACAGCGTTGCTACACACTTGAGAGGCGCAAAAAATATACTCTCTGCAAATTAGTAACAAAATTTAACACAAGGGTCCAAGTTTTTGCCTAGTTATTCTTCAGAAAACTGAGACATTAATACTACTTATGCTCCGGCGAATTCACAGTTTATGGACTTTTGTGTACAAAAATTACACACGAAATACTATCCACATTTGCAATCGCTGCATCAATCCATACCAGGTTTGTTGTTTGTAAAGAATTTCAACTTACGATTTTCACCACATTTCAAAAGAGCCCTTATATACCCATATAATGTGCCCTTCTATTGTAGAGGCTTTACAATATTTCGTTGAATAACCGTTTCGTTTCAAACTGCATACATCTGTTTCTGAATGCCAGTAACTACCGCAGTATCCGGTGTAACAACGATTTACGTAGATGAATTATCTCAGTCGTTACAAGTGGTAGCTTGGTGAGGATAAAAACAATATTTGTCGGCGGTAGTTATATTGATACCTTAGACTTCCGGCAATTAAATGTTCCTTGGTGTCAAATCAGTAAACTTATTGTCACAGCTGTCCATATTTGTATAACTGTGCACTAAATCATGAGATACATTTCTAAGTCGATAGCAAAGTTTGCAATAACTCCTATCGCTGGGGTCTCATCACCATAAAAAATCTAGTGCACGGCAATCGTCTCAACCTGCTGCTCAACAAAAAGATTATTAAGGATTATCGCAAAGAGCAAATTTCAGCCCTGTTTTTTATATCCTAAATTATCATAAGCAACAAAAGTGTTGCATTTGTCTCGATCACATGTAATTTCCGCAAGCAATAGTAAACACGGCTCTTTTCCTTTAGCACGCAAGCTGAATTCGATTCGATCTATTTTGTAGATACGGCGATAATTTTGGTATCATTCCATTCAGCTCGCTGAGTTGATTCAGGCCGCTTTTATGACAATAGTTTTTCGAGTCTTGTAGATTTAGGATTTTACATAAATGACAATAGCTCCTTATTCCGTGAACCTATTCAGCTTGTTTAAACAATTTGGCTTATTTCATCGATTTAGTTTATTGGTCATTCGACTCAGCTGGTCAAGGCGGTTCGAAAGTGCATAAAATTTTTGGAAATTTTTGGGCATTGGGAGCTCAAAAATCGAAAATTATTTGCCGTAAAACGGTTTTAATTGATTTTTTAAACAAGATTATTGAGCTGAGTCGAATGGTACGTAAACTATCGCTGTAACTTCAAAATTGATAAAATTCGACCTGGGATAAAAGAAAAGATCCGGCAACACTAGCAATACGTAGTTGCACAATCTTAGCATAGCTTTTTGTATAATATATTATGTAGGAATATATTGCCTAAAAGGATATTTGTCCGTAGCAACCAGTTAAGAAGTCGGCAGTCCGTGTTCTATCAGTTTGCAAAATATTGTACATTGCATTTTGTGTTCTATTATTTTCCTTGTGTTTGCTTCATTGTAACATACATATAAATATAGTGAATGCACAAGCTGAATGGCAAAATAATATGTTCATTCAGAACTAGATAGACTTCAAGTTGCACGTTCCAAACAATTTCTTTATGAAATACCACCATACAAGAATTTGATCGTTTCAATTTTCGAGTTCCGTTGAAACAAAGTAAAATGTGACATTATGGGGATTACCAAAATTGTTAATAGCATTAAATATTGTGCAGCGTTAAAGAATTTCATTCCTGTATTGATGGATTAAGTTATTCATGGGTAAATGGTGTGGGCTATACGAATATCGGCTATTATGATCCTAGCTTGACGCATAATGCATATAAATCCATAACAGTTATCGAGACCGTGGGTTTAACATCATTTTAATGTAGCATGGCTAAAAATGGTTTGCCTTACTTAAATCTAAACAATAGGTTACATAGTATAATGTAATACGTCGAGGAGAGTCTTGTTGAAAACGTCTCCGCTACATTCTTGTAAACCAGCAGTGATATTATGACGTAAATGAAGTTAAAGCAAACCTCAACGAAACATTGCATGTTGCAGTAGTATGACGTATTTTAGCATGACGTCAGAGCCTCGCACAAAAGATAAATTTTAGGTACAGTCTAGATCCCATGCCTGGTCGCGAAAGACATAAATAGCTCAGCCAGTGACTGTTTGTTGCTGCTGCCTATCGCCTAAACACAAAACAGCCTGTGAGCGTACTTGTTCGGAACAATGGCAACGAGACGATTGATGCAACTGTTGATTAAAATGCTGTTAAAATAATAAGATTGCACAATTCAAAAGTCTTTCCGCTAAAACATACGATCCGCTGTTAAACCATTCAAAGATTATAGATGCAAACCAATCACCTTAGTTGCGCCTTGATCAAAACTATCACTTTGACTATTTAATTTCAGCGTTTGGAAATGCTTGTTGCATGATATTAATGATATGTGTGTATTCAAATTGGTACGCATAACAAATAAAATTTACAATAATTTTTGGCTAGAAAAATTTATGTTGTTTCCGCGCAAAAAGTGAACTAAAATGAAATCGACGGTATATTGACGTTACATTACAAACGCTTCACGTTAATCAATAAACTGGGTCGAGAGCTACAGACGATAACAGCAAAGTTTGTGTTGATGTTTGCCTGAAAAAACTGAGTTTTCAACATGTAAATGCTACAACTTTGATAAGTGTATACCCCACACCATTCAAAACAATCATTACGTTACGGAATTATAACTGTTTTATTAAATTTTTTGTGCTAAGATTTTTGGTTCTTAAATACAAATCTCTTAATAGCTAAATTTGATTGAAAAGCGTAAATTTTATTCTGTAATTTACGGAGTACTTTATTTGGAGTGGTATATATAAATTCTGTAATTGATTTTTTAATCAACAATATTCTACATATGCCACAGATATAAAAATACTTCAGACCTATTGGAAATTCAAGTTGTGCATCAGTTGTACACTCAGATTAAAAAGATCAAAGTAGAAATTATGTTTTTATTACTAACTCGATTTCAAATATCACAGACATTTACTTTCGATGAAGTTTCGAATCATAAACATAACGCAAAGGCTTGTAGAATTTGCCGCTGGAAAAGGACAAAAATCGAACACATATGAAGTCTTGTGGCGAGGAAAGCGAAACAAAGTAAAGGCAAGGTCAGATGCATGCGGAACCTCGAAGGGATACGCTGTTACGGTAAATTCAACACATCGTTCCAAGCCCACGCACGCTGTAAATAATGCGCTAGAGTTTATCTCTTATGAAACATAGAATAGCCAAAAAATTTTGTGTTTCGACATTAATTTAGACAGTAATTAGAAATGTTAATGTTACATTTTGAGCAGTAAAGTTTGCTCTTAATCAAATTAGTACGAAAGCTCTGTTACTGATGAATAAGGCAGTTGGTAAATTATTGAAAATACTTTAATGAATTATTGAAAAAACGAAATATTGAAAAAGATACATTGAAAAATGTTGGCATTTGGTATGTCGCAAAAACGATATTGATATGTTTCTAAAAAGTCCTGTGCTCTCAAAATTGAATCCTGTAAGAATAAATATTAAACATTAGCTATATAAGGATGTAGGCAGAAATAAGGTTTATATCTTTCATAATTGTAAGGCTGCGTTCATATTGCGTCCGATTCGATCCAATCCGTTCCGATCTCATATAATTTTTGTTCACCTTACATCCGATCCAAACTGAACTGACCCGACAAAACTCTGTACCTACAGTATACTGGTATATGTAGATCTATTTTTTCACACAACATTATGTGATTCGATCCGAAAAAATTATGATGCCGTATCGGATCGGATCGAATCAGATCGGTTCGGATTGCAACGGATCTGATCGGATAGGACGCAAAGTGAACGCAACATAATTCAATTCCTACATTTTCAGCTCGCAACAAATGAGTTATTTGCGCTACAAGATATTGAACTGTTGGAAGTTTCAGAGTAAATTTTTATATTTGGAAGTTTGTCTAAAATCGGTGCTGTATGAACTTGCAAAGTTGTTATTAAAACACTCCAGAGGTATGCTGCGTCGAAGATGTATGCGCAAATCGAACAAAGAACACTTCCCTTAGCTTCAGCGCAGTGTCACAGACACTGCTTTATTCAAACCATATACATTTAATATTCATAAGGTGATGTTAATATAAAAGTAGCTACGTCCTAAATGTCGATAACGAGTTTGGCGTATTTTAGGCAATAAAAATACAAAAAATACAAAGAGCCAAGAAAGATAAAAGAACGCTGTTTTGTGAAAAGTAAATATGTGCCAATTAGGCGCTGTTTGAACAACGATCGTTGAAGTATTCAAAGTTCAAAATGATAGATGATACCAATCGATACAGGAATATTGATCGCGTGGTACCATGTTTACATTTGAGAGCGTATGAAATGTTTGCGTTTCAGGATTTTAACCGAATATATATTACTATAGAATCGACAAAAGCAACAAATTCTTTAAACACTTGAAATTCAGCTCAAATCTTTGGCTCGAGATTAATGTAGACTGGCACTGTGATAATTTTAATACTTGTAAATATTACATCTAATGCTTGTCATAGTTTATCCTCAATTAATATTGCTAGATGAGCACTGTACGATGTACAATGCTGTTTTAGGCCACTGATAAAATGAATGATAAAAAGTGCTGTTAAATACGCACCAGTATCCTCAATCTGCAATATTTTAAGACGCTATTATGTGTGTCCGAAGATGTATTTGGTTATACGTGTTCACAAGGGATTATTCCTATGAGGTTAGGAGACCGTCCTCGGGTAGAGCGCCATTCCTCACCCTGAGGGTTAGCCCGACCGTCACCCCTGGGATTTGAGGGAAATAGGCAAAATTCGGAGGGAGTTGGCAAAAATTAAAAGAAAATTGGCAAAAATCGAGAGAAAATTGCCAAAAATAGGGGAAAATTGGCAACAATCGGTGGAAATTGGACCAAAATTAAACCAAATTTTGAGTTCCCAAAATTTTCGAGAATTTATTCCCACTGTCGGCCGTCCTCATCCGATTCGGACCCGCTGATCCCCTAGGGAGACCGAAGGCCTACCACCACTCAGCCCACCCAACCCCCTGATGAACCGGTTATGCCCTGGGATCTCGAACCTCAACCATGTGTGGATTTTGTTTGTCAAGCGTTTAAAGCCAGAATTAAACAATTGATAAACACAAGCCGAATGTAGGCGCTCGATTGCACTTTCTTCAAAGAGCGTACGCAAAGCACTGAGCTTTCGGGGAACCTTGCAAAAGGAGCTAATTCCATAGCACATACAACAGACATTGTACGATAAACGCTGTAAACACAAAAGTTAACAAAGTGCCTGCTTTCATTTGAAGTCAGTAGACGTTAAATGCTTAATAAAACAATTTGCTTTCAATATTATAATGTTTGGCGCTTTCTTTAAAAACAAACAAAGCGGCATAATGTACTCACACTATATTTGTCAAACGATGAATGACAGCTTAAACCCCTTTCTCCAGTTGTACCATGTGCGAACGGCATTTTAAACATTTTGTTATTTAACGTGATCTTTTGCCAAATCTCGAGCAAAACTTTCTGACTACAAACGGGCAATAATAAACCCCACATCCATCCGTACCTTGTTAAAAGAACGGTTGCCTCAGGATCGTTTAAGTTTGTAAATGTATACGTCTGTGTCAAGAAACACAGTTTAATTTCATATCAGCAAGATAGGTTTGAAAAGGAAGATTTTAACTGCTGGAAAACACCAGACGGGCGAAACTGGCTAGCTTTTGAAGACAAGACACGCAGCGCGAACAGCGATAGCCTTCTATAAGTCTGCCGGCAAATTAGTTACAATGTACAACAATGCAGAAGCATAAATTCTATGGATTGTTAACACAGCACAATTTATAAAATGGCAAACCCACTGGTACAGCATTATGTAATTAAAAAACAATCAATTAAAACAAGATAAACGCCTACTAATTGCACGGCGTGGGCGCCCGCATAAACGTAGCTGAGATGAAAATGCGTATTTGGTACTTTCGAAAGGTTTGGCACAGAAGAGCAGATGTAAACAACATAAATTGCTTCAACGAAGAAAGTCGTTGTATAAAAGAGCATGTTTTGGTGCAGTCGTAATAAAAGCCGTGCAGATAAACGGCGGTTTCCTGTAGCTCCGGAGCCCCGAATATAGTTATTTGTATGGATATTAATTATATAATATTATTAATATATGAATACAACAGAAGTTTTTTACATATTTATGATCTTACCCTCACCATTAATTACATTTTTTACAATTTTTAAAATTTTCGATACTTTCTATTCTTCAAAATTTTTTGGAACAGTCATAATTATTACATCACGGCATGAATATATATTTCACCAAAAGCAGCTTTCTTTGTTTTAGCCACCATTTTGTAGCTTCCTGTTCCAAAGATACTAAAATAACTTAGTACTAACACGGCTCAGTGATAACGTGTAGATGGGGCAGTACCTTATTGCAGTCATTCTATATTCGCTGCAGCATCCCAGATGTTTGGACTACGTACAATATTTTAGAACAATGACCCTCGATGAAAAGTCCTTCTATAGTAACATGAATGTCCCTGGATATGGTGTTGTGGCTGCTTAATGTGTCTACCATTTCCGTAACTTATGCAATGTACAAAGAACATTTTTTCTGGTTACATTCTACAGTGATGTATTTTGAAAAAGTATATCGCCTGAAACACGCGTACAAATTTTGAACGTTTTGTATAATTCGCAAGAATAACCTAACGCACTTCCAATCGTTGCAACCAATGTAAGCACTCAAACAGCATGGAAATTACACCATCTAGGTATATTCATTTACGGTAACGGCGTTATAAAGCTGTGTGCAGATACGTCACTGCTGCGCATAATTTTGCGCCAAATACTATACAACCAGCGGGGAAAAATTCTGTGAACATTCTCTTGTAAGGTCCGCTGCGTGCTAATCATGATTTGAATAAGGAAATCCAAGCTTGTCCATTCGACTTAGCTAGCTTAGCTAGACACTAGAGTGGTTTTTAAAATAGGTGGTCACCCTGTTCCGCGTTTCAGTAATGCACTTATCGTAGATAATGCTTCATCCATACTAAAAGAATAGACGGCAAAGCAGTCTAGTCAATTTAAGTGATGACTTAGAAGTTGCTGAATAACGATACAGCTTATCAATTATGTGTACATTTTGTTACAAAGTACATAATTTGCTAGGACTGTTGGGTTTAGCGTCACTGGGCTATCCAGTACAGATTGTGGTAATACCTAGTTACATAGCAACAGACTAGTAGGAAACTCGTCTAAAGCATATTGACTCAAGTTGCACCTTGAATCGAATCAAACCGTTCATTGGAGGCATGCTGATAATACAAACGTTTACTCTAATTCTGACCCGGAAAATATTTTACACCTTATTTCGAAACCAAATTTGAAATCGGAAAGAAGTTAACAGCATTTATCTGTCGCTCAGTACTATCTTAAGCTCAATGGAAAGAGCCAAATATTCCCAAACCATAAAATAATAACAGAATATACATAAATTTTGGATCAAAATAATGCTTTTGTTCACCTATGTTGCAGATTCGACGACATGGGAAAAGTATTGGTGATAGTACACAGCATAAAGATACCAAGACTGTCAAAATTGAAACCAAATACCGCCGTCAGGCGCAAGCTTTAGTAACAATAGCAATACATGAGCTATTTTGACGTATGAGACATATCTGGTTGTTTTTAAATGTTATTAATTTCCCAAAGGTATTATTAGTTAGATATTATACCTGCAGGTGACAAATCACTTTGTGAATATGTGATAAATTTTACCAGGTCACTTTAGCACATAAGTTACCGTGGTAAAGATGAAAAGAAGAAAATTAAACTTGATTTTGGCCTAAAATAGGCCTCTACAATCTGTAATCGTGGAAGTGCAGATGAACGGATAAATAAAGTTTTAGAATTATGTGTCAATGGCTTTGTACGATCAATGGCAACCAAGTTATAGAAACCCTGTTCTATACAAAACTTTGTATTAGTGCGGTAACCAAGAAACACAATAATCTATCAGACAGCAGAATGATTTTTATTACATTTTATCCAGTAGAATGTTAGTAGAATATTATAAATGTATATATATTATCCAAAATGATGAATAAATTTTAACGTTATCTCGTGCTGTGGAATTTTTGCAAAAGCCATTGGTTTCTAGCAAAAGACATTAGAAAGTCCCTTGTATATACAAAAATTTGTACATTTCCACGGCATATTGCGGGTAAAAATTAAAAACGCCCGAATTCGCCGCACAAATAATGGTTGTAATTGAGGTAAATAAAACAGTAATTAACTTGTTGACTATAACCATGTTTCCTAAGAACGTGAAACGATATACAACAGGTAATCTCACGTTGTATTAACATACGCTCAAATCCATATGATACGTATTATTAAATCAACAGGTCAATTTGCGTGCAGAATTTAGATAATGCAAGAGACTGAAACATCTTATATTATATGAAGCATCTATGCATTTACTAATGTTGTGCACAACATGTTTTCAGATAAGCGAAAAATGAACTAAAAACAGTGCAAATAGTATAAAAATATAATACAACGTTTGCCTTCATATGTTACTATAGTACAGTCGCGATCATAAAAATAACCAATTCAGTGAGACTGACTGTATTATGTTGATACATTTCATTTATTTTATATTTATGTGATACTGAATAGTTATGCTGCACAAACTGGTATTAGTTTGATAACGTTAATACCAGCATATACTGAATATTATATATTTTAGGGCCCATTGCATCCATATCCATTGCAGTTTATAAGCTCCACGAGTGATTATACGATGGACGCGGGGTTCCTCTAGCTTACAAGACTACTCCGCCACGACTATACCACATCGGCCGATCTACTCGGGTTGTTAGCAGCTTGGCTATATGCGTTAGCATTACTAGGCACTGAACACGTAGAAGTGAGCGATTTCGCGTCATACATTGCTTGCACATTTTAGTTGATGCACTACCTACTTCAGCTGCAGTTTTGTTTTGTGCCATAAGATGTAACACGTATCAGTGAACGTATCAATCTCTATTTAGGGTTTCAGTATATAAAATGTGCCTTATGAAATTATTGTTTCTTTTGTTTGCTTATACAACTCGGATTATACTCAGATGGGATGATTATACGATAGTTTCTGAATTTGTTGCAAATCTTGAAGAGTTAGTTGAATCGTGAAAATATGAAGAGAATCGTAGCTCCATTCAGATCTAAAATTTGGAGAGCAGTAAGATAAATTTACAATAGAGATAAGATGAACAGTTGGCACCCGGTTGACCATCGGCGCGAACGGACCAATAACATATATCCCTATATATTACTTCTATATTCTATATATGCCTATATATATTTATATATCTTCTCTATTGTCTACCTTATTTTTACAGGGTAGTCTATAACTATAACAATTATGGAGTACAATGATAATAGACAAGATTATGGTGGTGGTGGAGGTTCGGGCCGAGGCCTTCCCATCCCCTCAACTGACTATCGGTCCTCCCACAAGACGACGACAACAACAACGACATTAACAACTTCAACACCCGCCACCGCACCTCCAATCACAATAACATCAACAGCAACAATCACAACGACAACGACACGACAACACACCAAGGAAGCACAATGAGCGACCAAGAAGAACCCGGTGGGTCAGTGGCGACCACCGCATCAAGCACGGGCCTTACTCCCGAATACGAAGCCATGGACGTCAGCAGCGGCTGGAGTCGAGCATCATCTCTTCCCCGCTTTGATGAACGATAGTTTTGCGAACGCGCAATGGATCTGTATGCAATTCGTATGAAAGCACAGCCTACCGAAGTACGTCCTGTACCTACGGGGGGTGGCGAAAACGGTTGGTCTGCTGCTGAGAACCATACTAAGAAATCTAAAAGAAGGAAGCGGCACGAGTTATCCGGCTCGCAGGGGCGCAAGCTACAAGCAGCTGCCCAGCACCGCTGATAAGAAGGAACCTAAGAACAATTATGAGAAACCAATACGAGTGACCGCCTGCCCTGATGTACAGGTCCCTGGCCCGTCGAACATACCACCACAACGTGACCCGACCACATCTGGAGCACAGTCTTATGCGAACGCCGCGTCCAAACGGCCTAGGAACGCCACGGGAAACACGCCCAACGAGAAGCGTAAGAAGGTCTCAAGCTACAAGGACGCAGTAGCTGGCCTCAAGCAACTGTTCGTCCTTGCCGAAGACGAACCGTCTCGAAAATTCACAGATGACGAACTGGAGTTGGTCCGTGATAACATCATGGAGGCCATGCAGAACATCGATGATGAGACTGCAGCTAAGCTGCACATGGAAGAATCTGGACTCCACCAAGGATATATCCAGATCAGAGTGGGGGACGATTTCACCTTCAACTGGCTGAAGCACATCATCCCGAAGACTACTCTTGATGGTTGCGGTCCTCTGGTCGCCATGACGCACCAAGAGTTAAACATGGCAATGGTGGAGTGCTTCGTGCCCTCCAGGAGGAACCGGCCACTCAACCTGGAGCGTCTGCTAATGGAGCTTGGCCGTCGGAACCCATCACTGGGTACATCAGCATGGAGACACGTCTTCACTAGATCGCAGCCACAGGGAACCGTCATTGGATTCCGCATCCAACAAAACTCCCTGACTGCTCTTGCTGCACTGGAGTTCAGGCCCTATTACGAACTTACGCGGTTGCTCTTCTGGGAGCGCCGAGTCAGCCAGTGAGGGGGTCCATCACTCCACTATTAAGTACTACATAATTGTATATATATGTAAATATGTATGAAAACAACGTAATATGAACATTATATAATAGATATAATAATGGATGACGAAATATGTAACATAATGCAGATCAATCTGCAACACTGCAAGGAAGCATGTTATGAACTAAATAAAAGAATGGCCGCTCGTGGACCCCCTCTTGTGCTAATACAAGAGCCGTATGTCCACTTAAGTAATCCTTTG
>JASANE010015040.1:0-40780 GCA_030248225.1 Trileptium ribeirensis
CCGTCGGGTTTCAGTTTCCGACTCGAAATCAACGGGTTTTAGAGTCCTATTCATTAGCGGACACTCTCACGAGGAAACTGCCAAAGTTCTGACAAAATTCCTGGAAGAGGACGCAAGTTACTTGTATTTTCGCGTTTCGCTGGGAGTGACCCTTTTTCGGGTCGCTGGACCTAAGTTCTGTGTCGATATTCGAACGTCTCAAACATTGAATCTATAGTTCGGTTCCTCCGAGAGGTCCGGGTAGAATTTTAGCAAATTTGCTGAGGTAATTCCTGTAACGCGCCAACTTCCTACCGGTGTGAGCTGGCTCAATAGCGTTGCCTTAAATGAGTACATCTGACTGCGACTTAATACCAAGTTTATTCGACATATGCTACCGGGAGCATTATTAACTTATGGTCAGGATTTGGGCTAAGTTCCTATGGTAGCGTAATCCAAAAATACAAATAAAAATCCAATTGATAGAGCTCCAAAATCGGCGGACGGTTTCACGTCCAAAGAAATCAATAAACCAAGAAAACATCTAGCATAAAGTCCTCGGCAAAGTACTTGACACGGATGATGTGGCATGACTGCGGATGATTCGGAGTGCTAATTAAAAGTCTTATTCAGCCAAAATTCTTTCAACCAAAATGTTTAGTTTAACCTCGGTCAGCTCAGGGAATAGTTTCCAAAATCCTACCTCGACTCAGGGAATCATGTAAAATTATTCGGCGCGAGTGTCGCGCTTATTTGTGTCCTAACTCTGTGACCGAGGGAGGTCCAGTTCGACTCCGACTTTCCAATTAACACATGCGAGCCTCTAAGCACGGCGGCGGGCCGGCGGAACGAGCTAGGGCGGGCCAAACTATCGTGTAAACCTAAGTATGGACAGGGGAGGCTGTAACGGTATGGTATTGCTTATCGAAACGACACTCAGTGCTATGGTCCTACTGTCCTGCATCGTGCTTCTCCTAACTGAACAATAACTAGGCTCTGACGGCGTTACTCCACCTCCCTGTCCACACTTACAGCGTCGAATCCTTTCGTCAGCGTCCATCGCCCATCCATCCGCAGGTACGGCCAAAGCAAAGACAAGCGCGAGTAAACCAATGAAAATAGAAATCAATAAGCATAGAAGATGAGCGCCAGAGTCGGTCTGCAAAACGACCGAACTCTGCGCTGTCGAAGTCGGACTGAACTCTGCAGAGTCTTTGCAACTCTGCTTTTATACTAAATTTTAAAATTTTGAATTTTTGAATTTTGGAGCCGTTGAAGTGCTTATTCAGCACTTTTGCTCGATTTTGTGATCCAATGTGACCGAATTAAATCAATATACTTATCAGTCACATTCCGATCATTCTTGTAGAAATTTTGGGCCGAATTTAATACGAAATTTTATATAAGCGAAGTGATTTACGACTTTGTTATTATTAAATTTATATGAAACTCCTAAACTTAATATTAACCTTCTAGAAACTTCTAACAAATGTCAGCTAAGTTAAATTATGGCGGCTTGCAACTCGAAAACACTAACAGTATAAAGCATACTTTTCCCATATAAATAACGGCAGTCCTCGATAGCTGATGAAACACCAAACTTTATACCAACCGTATACAAAATTTATATTCATTTCAGCGTTCGCTGTATTTATTTAACAAGGACCCTTCACTCGATGTTGGCAGAAAGTACAAGCAACTAACAAGCGTCCACCTTTAACAACCATCAGCAAACTCGTATGGCATTTATATTAAATTTATATAGAAGGTACGACTTAATCTTATTGACTCAAGAAACTCGGCACTCAGCTACAATTTTGATATTAAGTTTATACAAAGCTTCTGCTGATAAGGAACTTCAGTACTACGTCCCTGGAAATGTGCAGCGGCTGTGGTCCAATTTTTGTAAAGCGTTATACTCTGCAACACGTCGAGCGGTAAACTATTAAAAGTTGTCTGTGCTATAAACTTAATATTACTCGAATTGTTGACTCAATACAAATGAAATTAATATTAAAGCGTTTTCCCGGTATATACGAAGAGATACACTCACTCACTATAGATCAGTGTCCATCGAAAGACACGGCTTATGTAAACAAAGAAAGGAAACGAAGGCGAAGGGGGTAAAAAGAGGGTGGGGGTCCCTGGGCGATGGGCGGAATGCCACGAAGGTCTCGGATTCGGACTCAGCTAGTCCGTCCGGTTAAAATGATGTATAACAGGACCGTATTCGGTCTTCAGGGGGGAAAATAGACTCTCGGGGGAGGGTCCATGCCAAAATTTCCAAAAATCGGGGTGTTTAAACGGCTCCCCTGGGTTCGGGGGACACTTTCCTGGGGTGTTTTATATAGTGTTGGATTCGTCTCGACAAGGGGAATCTAATGAGGGGTGACACGCCTGTCGGGGCGTTAGTTTGAAATCTTTGTACGGGGTACCCAAAAGTGGGCGCATCTAGACCCGTCCGGGCTCAAATGAAAGCCTCGGGTCTGGGGTTTCTAACGATACCACTCATACGGTTTTCTGTCCATAATTCGTCGAATTATTTGGTTAAATGTATTTTACCAGCTTACTTATATACTAATTTGTCCCTAAGTCCGTGGATCCGGATCGGATTTCCACGAAACCGGCCTCATTCGAAAGACCGTAAAATTATCTACAAGAAATGTTGAGCGAGAAATTCTGAAATTACCAACGGTTCCGGACTTATGGACCGGAGCCGATATTTTCGACTTCTAAATTTCATAAACTTTCACAAATTTTACTTTTGTTGCTTATCTCACCCAGCGAAATTGAACGCTGGTAGATAATATTTCTTAAAGTTGTACAACTTGCCAGTGTGGCGAGCACTGGTAAACTTTATATTTT
Source organism: Trileptium ribeirensis (assembly GCA_030248225.1). Classification (NCBI taxonomy): domain Eukaryota; kingdom Metazoa; phylum Nematoda; class Enoplea; order Enoplida; family Thoracostomopsidae; genus Trileptium; species Trileptium ribeirensis. Next base: position 2,845 of record JASANE010015040.1, read on the forward strand.
CGGTTGCCACTTATAATTTTCAAGAAATTGTTTCGATCGCTGTTCGCTCTCGAGCGGACAGCCACATTTTTTGTAGTCCTCATTCGTGAGGACGGTCGTGACGGGAGTCCGTCACGGCCAGTTATTTCCTATGAAAACTTGTAACCAATTTCGAGGTCCTACCACTCGGGGTAGGGCTATTCCTATATATACTTTTACACTGGGTCCGGCGGGGGAGTCGTACCGTCCTAAAATTCTCAATAAATCGAGTATGGCAAGGGCTCGCCATACGCACATTCTACACCTATAGAATATCGACTTATACGCATAAAAAAAATCCCTAAAATTCCCTCTAAAACATGTCAAATACGTTACTCTATACCGATCGTACTTCCAACCTAAAATGCACAAAATCACAACAAAATATGACAATCAGAGCATATAAATCATGGTCAAACGCAGGCGCTTTTATGGCCTGTTCGACCCAACAAAACGATACAATCATAACACAATATTGGCATGATACGGTATACGACAATAACAATGGCGGCACTTTTACGGCCGCATACTATACAACGAACGACATGAATACGGTACAAAATTTAGACATATGCATATCCAGTTAACGATTCATCCCCATCAGTCTGATAGCTTGTGTACCTGAAAATGCATGTGAGCAATAATAACGGTTTCAATGATACACGGCTATGTAATACGAGCATGGTAACATATCGAAAATGTGCCTTTATGGCCATCAAACGAATAACAATAACGATAATAACGATACGTAATTCAAATATATATATATATATGTATATACGATGATGCCTTTATGGCCAATGATACGACATAAGAATCATGATATCGTCACTAGGTACATATATCGAGGCGTGCCATCGGGGCACTACAACAGATGGATACAAAGATCTGTATATACGGTTATGATTTCTCGACAAATATCCATCCCTAAAATAACCATAACGATACCCATTGCGATCAAAACATCGTCGGCGGTGCAGGCCGAAATACGGAAAATACGAGTCGGTTACATAGCGGGACTCTTTGGATCTGATTATTCCATTCGCTTATATATATATATATATATATATAGATGGTATGATAGAATTTGTTCCAATCACATACGTATATACTCTGATTTTGATTCTGTTCCACTTTTCTACGTATATATCCGATGATTTCCGATCGATCGTAATTATGTGCTTACATAACCTTATTGCTCTTGCGAGTTATTTCAATTACTAATTTACGTATATACTGCGGTTCAGGATTTGTGCCAGTTAGGCGATCTTCTATGAGGTGACAACAGGGTTTTATGGTCGACGGGTATATATGGAGAAGCTCAATTTACATATTTGTTTGCGTTCAGAGGAGGTTAATTGGTTCTGCTTACATAAATGTACGTATTATAGGGCGAAGGTGGGTTCCGTACCCTTTTGGGCTATTCCTGTCGGGTGTTCAGGTTGGGGAGAAACTGGTGACTGAATTCGGAAAAGTTAACCACTATACACGTGGTCATGATTATTGGGGAACTCGATTAAATGTTGACCATTACGCTATGGTCGGGATTTTTTAGTACACGGAAAAATGTTGTCCATTACACTATGGACGGGATTTTTGGTACTCGAAAAAATGTTGTCCATTACACTGTGGACATAATTATTGGTGGTCGAAAAATGTTGACCATGGCACTGTGGTCAGATTTATTTTTTTTTTCAAAAATTTAACGGATTTATTTTTATTCGAAAAAATGTTAACCATTGGGTGTGGTCAGATTTATTTTAAATGTTGACCATTATCGTGTGGTCAAGATTTTCGTAAAAGTTGACCATTGCTATGTGGTCAAGATTATAGGTTTTCGATAAAAGTTGGCCATTAGGCTGTGGTCAGGATTATCCACCTCGTAACGATGCGTAAGGATCTGTTACAATAGCAAAATCTATTTACTATCTCAAAGTCATTGCCGAGCACCCGAATATGCTTGTCCGTTAGCCTTGGGTTGCGGCATGTTTGACATGTGAAGGACAGATTTGACGATGGTATCGTGAAATATATTGCGTTACCCATCGCAGTTGGGATCCCTCGTGCGTCGGCGACCTACGTCCCTCCTACCCACACCTACCTTCCGTCCCTTCCTTCCCGGGCTGGAGCCATTCCTTCATACGTCTTCTCGCTCCTTTTTTTATCCATCCCTTATAACTCCACCACACAGCAGAGCACCCCCCCGACTCGATAGTCACTAGGGTGGCGAGACCAGCAACACACAGCAGAGCGCGCAGCCCCGAGCCCCCCTAACCCCCCCCACAAATTTCTCGCTCCCCCGGCCCCCTATCGCCGCTCCAGTGCTACTTATGCTCCCACCACCTCCCCCACCCCCTTCTCACTACCTCCCCCCCTCCCCCAGCCTCCCTTACCCCCCCCCTCTCAACTGCGGGGAAAACTTTCCAAAAACCTTTCCCGAGCTCCAAAACGCTCGCCAAAAAGCGTAGCCTTCTTCTGCCCGAGCACCCGATCTCCTAGCCTCCATTTTACATTAGAATTTTACTATTCAAATTCCCCATCGCAGACCCTCTCACCACTACGCCCCAACAACCACCCCCACCCCCCCGCCCGCCGACCCACACCCCCAGCCCAACCACACACAACAACACCACCCACCAACCCAACAAAACCCCCCAACCCAGAACCCAACCACACCCACCCAACACCAACCACCCACCACCAACAAACAAAACCCCCCGTTTTTCCAATGCCTTTTCCTGTAGCTGCCGCAAGACAAATACGGCGTCAGTTGTGCTCTTGCCGGGCACGAAGCCGCACTGCGCCTTTCCAAAGCTGATGGCATCTCGTAGCCTTTTTTCAAGCAGTCTCTCATAGAGCTTCATTCCGTGCTCGAGCAGCCGTATGCCCCTATATGAGCTGCATTGTAGCGCGTCACCCTTCCCTTTGTAGAGGTAAATCGTCGAGCTTTGTGACAGACCCTGTCTGACCAATATGTTCATTAGGAGCTTGAGGTCAGCAATGTTCCCCAAGCTCATTAATTCGCTCACCAGACCAGAAGGACCTGCTGCTTTCCCTAATTTCATCGTTCGCACTGCTTTCTCTACCTCTTGCTCAGTGAACTCATTGAGCGGTCCCGACGTGCAGCTTATGTCTTCTATGCTGTACGGTCTTTCAACATTGAGTAGATCGTGTGAGTAAGTAGCCCACCGATGCAATACTTCATCTTGTTTTAGTAACAAAGCACCATTTTTATACCTAAGCGCTCTAGCCCCACACAGATCTTGTCGCTTTCTCTTCATCTGCCGGGCTGCCGGGTACAACTTGCCGAGACGATTGGGGTGCTTGTTCGATGCCTATGTAGCATATTCAGACGCTTTCGCTTCCGCCACCTTTTGTTTAGCCTGTCTTTTTGCCCTTCTGTACGCCTCTCGGTCAATATCACTTTTACTTTATTGCCACGTTTTATACGCCGACTTCTTTTCTTGGATGGCCTTTTGTACCATGTTGTTCCACCACCAGGTTTCTGCACGCCTATGCATACTACGTTTTGTGGTACCTAGAGTTCGCTGTGCAATGCGCATCATGTCAGCGCGATATCTCTCCCATGTTGAGTGATCCACGTCCTGGGTCTGCGCTGCAATTTCTTGATGCGTGTTCTGATCTCTAAGCTTCCATAGCTTGATGCGATGAGGGCGCTTTCATGGTTTATATGGCGCTGTTATGTCACATTCCAGGTCCATAGCTAGCAGCCCGTGTTGTGTGAGGCATGACTCGCCATGAAACACCTTGTAGTTGAGTACGCCCAGTACGGCCATAGTTTATCAAATTAACAATCTTGAGCAGGATATTATATTCTTGGTATAATGGGTTTCATTTTTTATTGTCCCTGAGTTGGTTAGTATTATTTATAGTATAACTAGAAATGCTGTTCTATTTTAGCTTATCCACCGCCATCGAACTACACCAATAATAAGTGTATTCCGATCAGTGATCTACGTGGCTGTGATGCAACTGCCTATTCGAGCTTCGAACTGCTTGCCCGACATCGCCTTTCCGCATTGGCACGTCTTGCCGCTGAGCTCTTTCAATGGTGTCACGGCTTGAGTAGTTTGATATCGGTGAGTTTGTTTTGATGATTAAAATAAAAATTCGGACCAATGTAACTTTTAAGGGGCTGATTTGAAATGCATTCTATGCCGTTATGGATATTCTTAGCCTTAGCTAAGATGCCTATATGAGTCGTATATTAAGTCTAAGCCTAATTCGGGGAAACTTTCGTCCACGAACTCCGTTGTAGGCTGTTCTTTTTCTAGAATTATAACGTCTGGCCCCTAAAGCTGACGTAGACCAAAATCCGGATTTCTAGGGCATTGTTTTGTACACAAACAATGGTATACAACAAGCAAACGCTGACTCCTATTTAATAATGTTTGCTCCATGTCGGTGAGAAGAGCCTTTTTTCAAAAAAAATTTTATTGGATATTTCCCTATGGCACATACCGTTAAAGAATAATGAGTTTTAAGCATGTAGCATAGGAAAACGACTCTATAAAAAGTTTAAAAAATATTTCTGCATTTAACATTTAAGTGCCAACGAGTTTCGTCATCGTAGTTGAACCCTCATTCATTGTCTGAATAACGATCTGGGCTCTCCAAATTGGGTGGTCTTTTGGCATTTTTAAAGTGCCTCCTGGAAAAATGAGTGCTCCTGGCAGAATTTTGAGCTACCCCAATTCATCGCCTCTTTCCATTTTTTTGCTTCTACTCTGTAAAAACACATTCAAATTACGTAAAATTTGATCTAAATTTGTACTAAAGTTTCGTTCTGAAGCCAACAATTTCTCTAATTTTATCAAAACTTGTTGCAAAATCATTTTTCACTGGATCAAAAAATTATGGTAGTATTTCTGATGCTATTTTAAACAATTGTTCTTTGGTAAATATGCGCCGTGGCAAAATCGGCCGCCCTCAGTTCGGAACAAGGAGGACAATTCATGCCCTCCTGGTAAAATTGTCATCTAATGGAGAGCGCAGACGTTATTCGTATTGATTGCCGATCTATAAGTTTCAAAAACAGAAATGCAATTGGGTTTCCTATTTTTGGTCGCGGATATAACTACTTTGATCATATCGCTTTTAGGTGCGCATTGGCGATTCCGATAACATTCTTACACATCCGTTCGGACTGCTGATGCAAGAAATCACTGCCCGGTCGTTGATTAAAGTCGACAGCTTGGTGGGTTACACTACAAAATGTGTTCTTTAGTGCGTTATAGCGATGATCCTATTCAGTCATGTAGCCGTGTGAATGGTGTAAAGTATTTAACCCGATCTTTCTTATTTCTAGTAAGAACAAAACTAAAGACTTCTATTTTTAGATTAATCGCAATACTAGATCTCAGTTTTGTTTCCCTCACCACTTTTCATTATCTATTACGTTATTCTTCATATGCATCAATGAATGTTTCTTCATATACTTCATCGTAAACGTCGAAATTTTCCGAGATCAATATCCATGTATTTGACAAATTGAGTAAACAATTCTGTAAATTATTGCGTTCTAAAACTATTTTTTCACGGTGGATATTTTATGCAAGAAACTTTTAGTAATCAACTGGTATCATATTAAGCCGACAGATTGACGATATTGAGTCTTATTGATGCCGAATACGTCACTAAGTGCCATACACGAACAGTCGTTACGTAGTAATTTTCATCTTACTCACACTACTTCGATATAATGTCCTTTGGATCAAAATTTAGATGTGTCGGGGTCGCGTCGTTTTGTGGAAAGCCTATTTGTAGTCCTTCGATGATTCTAGGGCAGCATGCGACTCAGGTCATCGGCCTTTGCAATAAACTTTGATACAGTCACGTTGCAAGGTTTGAGATAGTTGCGATTTACAGGCAGCGACTGCAGAGTTGTGATCAATATCAGGGTCGTGTGGTACACAGTTTTGTTTCGTTCTGTTCTTCGTTGATTTTAAGGCAGCATTCGAATTACGTCATCGGCCCTAGCTTTGCAAGATCTTATCAAGAATCTGACAAAATTGCACAAAAACTGTCGTCAGGAGGTACTGTTGAAACAATCTTTCTACGCGATTCAATTGGAGATGATGCAATAGCGTAACTATGTGGCATATGGTTGGATGAAAAACAGGGTTCTATTCTGTCAATGTGGTATTTAAAAAAGTTGAATTAGGAAAGTTGCAGTAGTCACTAAGTTCGTATTAGTCGCACTCGCTGCATTTCCGCTCACTGCGCGAGTAACTTGGATTCATTTTTGAGTTAAGCATGTTTTGCTTAAGCCCTAAACTCAGCTTTAAATAAATGCTTTTATTACATTTTTTCAGATGAACGTGGTCGATCCGGGACGCAGTTGTTGTGCTGGTCGTGTTAATGGCGTGTTGCTCAAACGACATTGTGCAATCTACAAATCTCGACCGGACGTCCGTTGTATTTTGCACATGCGTAACGCTACAGTCGATGCTGTAAGTTTCTTTAAAATTGATTATTTTTGGTTTGTAGGTCACAGTTTGAGGTGAAACAGCAGTCATATTACAGTACTCGCTACAATTCACCGCTGCTCGCCAGGGCCGTCTCAAGCTCATTGTGGCCTGTGGGCTGATGGTTTGATGTGGCCTGTTTGCCATATATATATGTATATATATGAACATTATGTATACATATGCCATTATATATGTGAACCATATTCACTTGGAACTGAGCCACCAATGAGGTGATTGGGCCGATAGGTCAAAGAGGCTTACGTTTGATACAATGTAAAATGGTTGCCTGCTAGTGCCATGCACTTACGAAACTGTGACATTTTAAAGGATTTATGGCCTGGAGTTACAGTTTCATAGCAATTCTTGGGTGGTCGCTATCCATGAATGGCCTGACTTAGATAAAAATTTAAGCCTTTGTTAGAAAATTGGCATTAAAACTTATGCAGTCGCCCAAAAATGGCCTGTCCCCAAAGGTGGCCTGTGGGCTATAGCCCAGTTAGCCCTACCCTAGAGCCGGGCCCGCTGCTCGCTCGGAGCCAAGTAGTGGAAAAAAGGTATTTTATTTTAAAATTTTATTTCTTTTTCTGTTTGTTCGATGCTAATTCATTGCCGGCAGTGGATGGTGTGGTATTAGCCTGAAGTTTGGCATTGTACATAAAAGAATTTAAAATTTTGTTAAGGCGAAGCTATGAATTTTATCGAAATTTACGTGGTTTTTCTAAATTTCTTGTGCTTACAACTGTTTGGGCTTGAGGATTGCGGCAAAACTCACCCTGAAGGGCGCAAATGACGCGCAGGCCATGCCGTTTTCAATATACTAAGTCTTAGCCTAAGATAAGGTCCTCATACAATACTTACACTAAGGCTAAGTCGGGGGGGGGAGGGGCTGCCGCCTGCCGAACCCTAAGCTGTTTTTTCTAACGTTACAACGTAACGCCTCTCAGGGTTACTTGGGCCAGGATTGTAATGGTGCCTCCAGATATACCCACTTATTTCACCCTCAGTATTTTTATAGTCACCAGCTGTGTGAACGAACAGCACTGACAGTACACGCACTTTCACCAGGTATGCTGTGTCTGAAAAGTACTGTGTTCAGAGTGCGTGTGAAGTTAATTTTGTCTGTTTATTCGCTGTAGTGTGAATTTTAATGTATGATTGATGCCATGCACTGAATTTCATCTTCTAAATAGGCAAAAATATCGTTTTATCACGAACAACTTACATACGCTGGTGGTTACAGTAATTATTGTAGAATCTATGTGAGTTTTATTACTTTTCGGGTTGCGAAATTTTATTAAGCGTTTAATTTGGTACCTAGCTACATACCAATATGTTCTACATTAGCTGCTATTTTGACAGAATAGAAGCAGAATTTAAATAATATTTCCTTTAAAATTTAACGTTTTTCACAGCGGTTCTGATCTAGTCGAGTGCTGTCTTTTTATGGCAAAGTTTGTCATTTTGGTTCCATACACTAAATTTGCCACTATCTGTGGGTCTACATCTGAACTTCATCAAACCTAAGTCTTTGCAAATATTAATTTCAATTAATTGTTGCATTAATAAATAGCTATTGTCGGCCAAACGTGGCGAGCAAATAGACGCACCATTGGCTAAACAAGAAATTTGCTCAGTCGTCCAGAATGGTTCATTGGAAAGGAGGGGGCAATTCCCTCCGTTTCTTCATCGCATCAGAGGTTGATGGCTTAACACGTTCCGTACCCATAGAACAAATAATAAAATTTAGTCTGAAGGTTAAAATAATTTTTGTCGATATTATGTTCCAGAATAAAGTTAAGACAGTACAGATTTGTCATAAAACAAAATTTTTCTCAAAAACTAGGAATGATTTCTGTCACTCATATTGAGTGACGTGGCGTACACGTTGAATTCCTGGTCTTAGTGCCATGTCACACAACATGAGTGACATAATTCATAAACGTAGTGCCATGTGACGCAATATGAATGACGCATACGCCGACCATCTTGGGTAATTTTTATTTGCAATCAAACAACGCCGCAGTGGAAGCATACAGTCTTTAGCTGTGCCCAGCTATATATTATGATTTACTTGTTTATGCAGAGTCACTCAATATGAGTCCACATGGCGTGGAGGTTATAGTGCCATGGAGTGACATGGAACGGGGCGTGTTCTAAGCTTCAGCAGGGGCTGAGCCTGCCTCTCCGTGGCCCTTGTAGCTATGGATCAGCCACATACACTCAATTCCAACCATCAAATGTGTAGACAAAGGTAGTGAGTGAGTGAGTGACAACATGGCAACTATAACGGCGTGGTGGGCAATATGTAATAGTTTATTTCTAAATTGTCGCGCAAAGAAGCGTTCAAAGAAACGAACATCAAGCAGCAAACACGAGTTGTGAATGGATTGTCTGTACATCAATCAACTGCTAAGACTAAGCCGATGTACCTAATAGATGGTTAATACGTTAATACGTTGCCCACCAAAATTATCGCTGTATCTTCAAAATCGACCAATTTTGACCTGTGAAGAGGGTGATTGTGAAAGAAAAGACACGTGAGTTTGAAAAGCCTTCTCGGAAATTCAAACTAACTAACCTATACGTATAATAATATGTCCAGTGCTTTTTCTGCTGAAATCTTATAGATTTGCCAAGCTACGGGCTCTTACTATATGCCAGCGCTCTTACCGTGTCTCAATGTATTTATTAATTTTAAATGTACTCAGCAGTACCGTAATTTCCCTTAAGCAAAAATGATATTAGTTTACCTTTATTAAAGTGGCCGTTTGGCAGGTTTCTAGTAAACTTTCTGTGTGGTAAGTACTTCTGAGAATTTGAAATGCTATATATTTGAGAATCGAATATGGAACTTGTTAATTCAAACGAAGCAAGCGTTGTTGTCGAAATGATTAGATGGCTCTGTACAGTTAATGCTATCAAAAAGAAATATTCCGACTTGTGAGCAATTTCCTGAAAACTTGGTGGTTCGTTTTAGCGCCCGCCATCGAAATTATTAGGTGATTTAGTGGGCACTTAGTGTGTGCGTTTATTGATCTATGCGTACTGTCATCAAATGAGAAAATTGTTCATCTACTGAGCGGTGTTTAAGATTGGAATGTTCGTTTTCTTTAATGGACGTTATCTAAAAGGCTGTGTTCATGAATATCCGTCCAAGAAACTGAAATATTATCAATGATGATGGGATGGAGCTGTGACCATTTTCCTATATCCTTAAGATGGAAGCCCTTCGTTTAAGGTGGCTGGTTGGGTAGTAGGGACGTAAGACACGAAAGTGGGTCAATTTCTTCGTCGCGTAGTTTGAGAAGCGAATGTAAGTGGCAAAGAAGATACTGCAGAATAAATGGATGGTTCGTTTCCTTTCGTGAGCACTATCTAAATGTCTGTCCTAGCTATTATCCGTCCGAAGAACTAAACGATTATCAAAGTTCAGAGATTTGATCAATTTTAAACATCATCAAACGGGAAACCTTTTGTTTAAACTCCCCGGTTGGGCAGTATGGATGTAAGTAACGAAAGTCGGTCGGCGCAAATTGTGCAGCGAATGCCGGCGCCAGAAAGCTAAATGCAGAAGAATTATAGTTTAATGTCAAAAACAGATGAGCTTCAAAAGTCCACCGACATATAGGTTCTACACGTTGGGGGCTTTGTGGTCCAGGAAAATTTCCCAGTCCTAGGAACTTTTAGGCGCGGCGGAAAAGCCTCGAATTTTCGCAGGTACCCACGGGCACAAAAGCTTTATCACGCGCATACCTCTATTAAGACTTGCACATATACGATATGTTGCCATAAACTATAAATTGCAGGCTATCACGTCATCATGTAAGGCGTAGTAGTGTACGTGTAAAAATGTGCGCTACTGACAACTGCTATTTACGAAATGGGTCTCCCTAAGTACAATGTAATTCGATATTATAGAGGCTTTAAAAAATATTGTGAGCAACTAAACTCGGTTACAAACTTATTGACTGACCAATTATAATTATCGAATGAAATATTAAGCTTCAAAAGCAATCGACATTGCTACTGCGAAGCTGCTTAAAAATGTATTGCAAGCAATAAAAGTTCACGTGGTCAATCTGTCAACGTGACGTGCTGCAACTTCAAAAAGTTCTACTCCGAAGCTGCTTAAAAATGTATTGCAAGCAATAAAAGTTCACGTGGTCAATCCGTCAACGTGACGTGCTGCAACTTCAAAAGGTTCTACTCCGAAGCTGCTTAAATATGTATTGTAAGCAATCAAAGTTCATGTGGTCAATCTGTCAACGTGACGTGCTGCAACTTCAAAAAGTTCTACTCCGAAGCTGCTCAATATGTATTGCAAGCAATAAAAGTTCACGTGGTCAATCTGTCAACGTGACGCGCTGCAACTTCAAAAAGTTCTATTCCGAAGCTGCTTAAAATGTATTGCAAGCAATAAAAGTTCACGTGGTCAGTCTGTCAACGTGACGTGCTGCAACTTCAAAAAGTTCTACTCCGAAGCTGCTTAAAAATGTATTGCAAGCAATAAAAGTTCATGTGGTCAATCTGTCAACGTGACGTGCTGCAACTTCAAAAAGTTCTACTCCGAAGCTGCTTGAAATGTATTGCAAGCAATAAAGGTTCACGTGGTCAATCCGTTAACGTGACGTGCTGCAACTTCAAAAGGTTCTACTCCGAAGCTGCTTAAATATGTATTGTAAGCAATAAAAGTTCATGTGGTCAATCTGTCAACGTGACGTGCTGCAACTTCAAAAAGTTCTACTCCGAAGCTGCTCAAAATGTATTGCAAGCAATAAAAGTTCACGTGGTCAATCTGTCAACGTGACGTGCTGCAAGTTCAAAAAGTTCTACTCGGAAGCTGCTTAAAAATGTATTGCAAGCAATAACAGTTCACCTGGTCAATCTGTCAACGTGACGTGCTGCAACTTCAAAAAGTTCTACTCCGAAGCTGCTTAAAAATGTATTGCAAGCAATAAAAGTTCACGTGGTCAATCTGTCAACGTGACGTGCTGCAACTTCAAAAAGTTCTACTCCGAAGCTGCTTGAAATGTATTGCAAGCAATAACAGTTCACCTGGTCAATCTGTCAACGTGACGTGCTGCAACTTCAAAAAGTTCTACTCCGAAGCTGCTTAAAAATGTATTGCAAGCAGTAAAAGTTCACGTGGTCAATCTGTCAACGTGACGTGCTGCAAGTTCAAAAAGTTCTACTCCGAAGCTGCTTAAAAATGTATTGCAAGCAATAACAGTTCACCTGGTCAATCTGTCAACGTGACGTGCTGCAACTTCAAAAAGTTCTACTCCGAAGCTGCTTAAAAATGTATTGCAAGCAATAAAAGTTCACGTGGTCAGTCTGTCAACGTGACGTGCTGCAACTTCAAAAAGTTCTACTCCGAAGCTGCTTAAAAATGTATTGCAAGCAATAAAAGTTCTTGTGGTCAATCTGTCAACGGGGACGTGCTGCACATTCCGACAGCTGAATATATTACATTCACCGTGTTGGCGTAGATATTGATTTGGAGTATTACTTCGTGCAATCTGTCTTGATTCTAGCCAGTTAAAAATATCAACACGTATAATCATAGGCGCACCACGCGGGAGGGGGACCTTTGCAGTGAGATCGCCCTCGATTTGTAAAATATCACGCCGCCAGCATATCGAATTCAGTATCTCTGGAAGAAAACTCTCAAACTAAAATTGTTCAGCAACAAAAACAAATAATCTAAGTAATTTTATGTTTAATGCAGGAGTTACAATGTTTAACAAAATCGTTTTAACGCCACCGTTTGAGTCAAATCGGCAAAGCTCAACTCTTTCTGGGTATGCTAAGCCTAAAACTAAGCCGAATTTTGCTATGCCTCACCCCCCCCCCCCCAAAAAAACCCCCGAGCAAAGTAGTGTTTATGTAAGGATATAACGTTACACCCCTCAGTGTGACCTGGGCCACTTCATTTTTATTCCAAAGAAATTCCAATTGATCAAATACCATTAGTCAAAAGATTTCGTGAACGAAGGCAGCAGTGGTTTTCAAGAAGATATATCACGTAGATCGAGTAGTTTGGCTGGAGCTTGACACCCTGTTCATTGCTGGTTGTCGCGAAAATGAGTTCTGCTTATTTGGACTTAATCATTTGTGCGGTGGAAAAAAATTTGTCATCAACCGAGCCCACCAACCTAGAATGTTCCACTTTTATGTTTGAATCTGAGACACGGTAAAGCTGGAGAGAAATGTACAAAGCATTGTATCGACTGTGTAATTGAACCGATATCCATTAACCTAGTTCCGTTCAGTACAAAATCGTTATTAGATGCACTGACGAGACCTGATTAATTTTCCGATACATAAAGAATTTTTACGCATTGCTATTAGATGCTCTGTCCGACTTGTGGCACCGAATTTGACGACAACGTCCGAGACTATATATTGCTCAATCGTTAGTAATTAGCGTTATTATGCATCAATACAGTTGTATTTGCAAAGTATTGACTACACTGTTATATGCATATATATATTTACAGTGTAAAGTAAAACAAAACTCGAAAACAGTGTCAAACCACAACAAACCAGAATAAACGAAAGCACACCCGACAAAAAATTGAAGGAACTACTGCGATATGTGGGTGAAATTACCATGTTTACTAGAGTTACACAAAACTTCACCGCCTATGAGTCTGGCTTCTCGAAAGTGTTCTCAAACATCGTGAAAACCACAACAAACCAGAACAAACGAAAGCACACCCGACAAAAAAATTGAAGGAACTACTGCGATATGTGGGTGAAATTACCATGTTTACTAGAGTTACACAAAACTTCACCGCCTATGAGTCTGGCTTCTCGAAAGCGTTCTCAAACATCGTGAAAACGTTAAAAGCGTGTTCACACGCTCAAACTTTTTGCTTAAATTTTGAACTCAAAATCTGACCAAATTTTGATCAAAATTTGACAATAATTTTTAAAGGAAAATGGCGATATTTTAAAATTTGAGATCAAACTTTTTCAGGTAAATCATCTCGTTCAGGATTGGCTAGAGAAATATTCTTGAAAAAATTGGACAGTGTCCACACGTTCAAACTTGCTGAAAATGCAAAAAATATGCATTGAAATTTTGATAAAAATTTGATCAAAAGTTGAGCTCAAATTTTGATCAAAATTGGAGCAAAAAGTTTGAGCGTGTGAACATGCCTTAAGGTTCAGTTGAAACGTTGGACATTATGAAAGCGTTCAGGTGAAGACGACATCAATTAATGTATAAGTGCGGAGAAAACATTTAAATGCCCAGCGCATAGCCACAGTTGGATTAAATCTTGTTAAGTTCGAGTGAAACCAAGCTAAGAATGACTGAAGAAGTAATGCCAACCATACTCCGATCAATGCTAAATCTCAGATACTCTCAATATATCACCTTGTGAAGAGCCTTGAAATCCTGGCTTCACGTTTAGATTCGCTCAAAAGCAAAAGACAGATGATTGTGCTATTTAAACTGAGCAACAGCGGAGGTTCTAAGATCTCAATGTGGGCCTTCACAGCGGTGAGGGTGTATTAACGGCAAAATTGAGTAAACTAAGCGAGAATCTCAATACAAACTTTTCAAGAACTATCGAATTTATCAGATAGCAACAAAATATATTGTATAAAATTCGGACATCACATTATCAACTCAGCATCGCGGCGGTAGTTTTAGAAAACATTCGCTTTGATGACGACGTAAAATAAACTCTTTTCAAAAACACCATTTTATTGTTTGATTAATGTGAGAAATTTAAGGCCAGACCAAGTTAGTGGTGCTGTTTATTATCTGCTCAAGAGGCATCGCTGCAGCTGTGTGACCAATATTAAACAGGCACTACTGATATTATAGCACTCGATCGTCAACATTTACCCCCACTACCCACACATATGCCAAAAGATAGCGATTTTATGGCCGTCGGCATCGAAAGCGGTGATAAGGAGATTTGCGATGTTGAGTTTGCTGCAGTGTGCCAAACATTTCGTGCCTTTCGGTACCCGAACTTACCCACGGGAATATCCGCATGGTCCCTTGTGGCATATGAAGGTATGGATCGTCTTTAATTTTATGTCCCCAGAAGCCGTTCTATTTTTTATCTTAAAATATGGGGTATTATCTTTTGGTCACCAGCACAAAGTTCTATTTTTTATCTTAAAATATGGGGTATTATTTTTTGGTCACCAGCACAAAGTTCTATTTTTATCTTAAAATATGGGGTATTATCATTTGGTCACCAGCACAAAGTTCAATTTTTTATCTTAAAATATGGGGTATTGTCTTTTGGTCACCAGCACAAAGTTCTATTTTTATCTTAAAATATGGGGTATTATCTGTTGGTCACCAGCACCAAATTCTATTTTTTATCTTAAAATATGGGGTATTATCTTTTGGTCACCAGCACAAAGTTCTATTTTTATCTTAAAATATGGGGTATTATCTTTTGGTCACCAGCACAAAGTTCTATTTTTTATCTTAAAATATGGGGTATTATCTTTTGGTCACCAGCACAAAGTTCTATTTTTTTATCTTAAAATATGGGGTATTATCTTTTGGTCACCAGCACAAAGTTCTATTTTTTATCTTAAAATATGGGGTATTATTTTTTGGTCACCAGCACAAAGTTCTATTTTTATCTTAAAATATGGGGTATTATCTTTTGGTCACCAGCACAAAGTTCTATTTTTTATCTTAAAATATGGGGTATTATCTTTTGGTCACCAGCACAAAGTTCTATTTTTTATCTTAAAATATGGGGTATTATTTTTTGGTCACCAGCACAAAGTTCTATTTTTATCTTAAAATATGGGGTATTATCTTTTGGTCACCAGCACAAAGTTCTATTTTTTATCTTAAAATATGGGGTATTATCTTTTGGTCACCAGCACAATGTTCTTTTTTTATCTTAAAATATGGGGTATTATCTTTTGGTCACCAGCACAAAGTTCGTTGATATTTAAGATACAGCAATAATATCTGTGCCATTCCGCTCAAATAGCTGAGATGGTTCAGAAATATTCGTTTCGGTATATTTGAGGCAAAAAACTTTTCTCGGTAAATATATAATTTTATATAACTGTTCGAAAAGCATTGAGAAAGCTAACTAGCATGGAGTCAAAATCAGTTCGATCAGTTCATAGGTTAGCGAAACGATATGAGCGTTTACGTTTCAATGAGCCATAGGATTTGGTATTCTGAGTCCCACTGTGAACGGATCTATCTGATTGTGGCATCTTGGGCTCGGGTTATCAAAACGATTTGAACCATCGGCGAAATATGTCATTCAGAAGTGGTGGAAGGGGCATTAGCGGGAATTTTGCTCGATAGACACCAATATTATACCCACAGTGGAGGCATTATATATCGTTGAGTTGGGTATGCTTTTTCCGACTCGAATCCCTTGGAACGCACCTTTAGACTGGTATGAATCCGTTTTTGGAAGGGGTACATCGGATATGATAAGCTATTACAATTTTATTTTATGTGGTTGATACAAATTTGAGCGCAGTACGAGGTAGTTATACACAACATTGCAATGAGGCTAGCGTCGAGAGACACTGTGTTCAGCGTGGTAGGACCAGTCTGTCTACTGCCTCTATCCCCGTAAAATGTTGGTGCCTCGGCCTTATAGGGTCCTGTCAGACAGTTCTAGAGACATTGTTTCCAGCATGGTTGGCCCGGTCTGTGTACTGCCCCTATTCTACCCTGAAAAGGCTAGCGTCAAGAGACACTGTGGTTAGCGTGGTACGAGCAGTCTGTCTACTGCCTCTATCCCCGTAAAAGGTTGGTGTCTCGGCCTTATAGGGTCCTCTCAGAGATTTCTAGAGACATTGTTTTCAGCGTGGTTGGCCCGGTCTGTATACTGCCCCTATCCTACCCTGCAAAGGTTAAGGTTTTGAGCTCCATAGGGGCATCACAGAGTTCTTTAGCATATAACGACTTGGAAAACTGCGTTAAATTCTTCCGTGGTGATATATGTGACACAGGTAAAGAGAACCTTCAACGTCTCCAGGAAGAAAGGTGGGGGAAGGAATTTGGAAACCGCAAGGGCGACGCCGCATTGCGGCACCACCAAACTCCATGACTTACACAGGTCTTCTCGATTATATGTAACGAGTAATTGGTTTTTAAAACCAGGTAGTCCTCATCATACAAACTGCAATTTCTCAGATAACACTAAGTGAAGCTTTTGCTTCAGTAAAACAAGTAAAGAGACTAAAAATGCGACAAAATAAGGTTGCCTAGCGTTGACAGCTGGTCAATTTTGATTGAGCATAACACCAGAGCTATCAGTTCCGACTGGCGGAACCAGTAATATATTTTATCAAAACAAATGGATCACTGTCCGTCGGTAAAATAATATACAAACTAAAGACGGATCTCATTTTTCATCAGCCATATGCCGTTGCACTGGAAACCAAATTAGTTTTGAGATAATCTGTGAACGATTTATTAGTAAAATGATGGTTCCGTAATAGGAACCAATATTCCAAGCAATGTCATATTAACTAATATAAGTAAATAAATCAATCTATGTAATCACTGAAAGCCTGTAGCATACAGTTATCGTTATGTATTGAAATATATATTTATAGTAGTCAAATATATATCGTGATTTATACAATGGACATGTCTTTATACAGTGAGTTTCGGCAATGTCTATATGAAATATTGCTTCGAAGTATTATCATTTTCAAACGAAGCGAAACTGGAAATTGATTTAATGTTATTGCAGCAGCGCTTTATCTCGAGATGATATTCGTATGCATTCTATTTATTGCACTTTCCAATTGCAATTATTTTGAAGCATCCGTGTGATAGTTGGCTGTCTATATTGCTATTAGCACTGAACAGCTGGCACTCGGTGCTTGCAGGAGGCAGCTGGGATTTGAGATAACCACATATGAAAATGCAGAGTCGGAAGTGGGCCAGGGTAATTTCAGCCGACCCGTAGGTCGTGCTCGGGATGTGGAGTGGAACGCTTGGTGTGTCGGGTAGGTAATGAGTGAGCGAAGCGGGTATTCGTTAACGGTTGAGTGTTCCTTAATCTGTTTTGTCTCAATTTTGTGTTACATGCTTATCAAAAAAGACTTGATTGAAGTGACATGACAGATTAATGTGAAGGGTTAGCTTTTAATTTTGAGAAAATATTTATGCTAAAATGCACAGTTATCTCAGCTATGGCTATCAGCGTTTCTAGCGCTTTTGTGACAGCGTATACAAACTGCGGGGCCGAATTTCCTATTCGAATTTCAAATCTGTGATAGTTTAACTCTGCGAAAGTGCGAAAGTTTTACTTTCTTTATCAGTGATGCGAAATTAAGACTTTAAATATGATGTTGTGCAGATTAGGCAATATCAAATTGACTGTACAGATGCTTGGCTGAGACCTGGTGGTTATTAGTTTTCTAGTGCTTTGAAATATCTACCTACAACGTGGCAATAAACTACAACGCATTAAGTACGCCAAAATCCGATATCTGTTAGTAGTTGCATTTACCTTTACCGATTATTAATCGTCTTGTATTTAATTGAGCCACGTCTGATGTATCTGGGCCACAGTTTGGGGTATCAAGTAGATATTTGAATGGAATGTTTCTAAAACGGAATGTCCAATGTCTAGCAGTATATAAACCCCAAAGCGGAAAAACACATCCAGAAATGTTTCACAGATAATTTGCCCATATCTGGTCCACAAAGAAGAACACTTATAATGTATAAATGGGCAAACTTAGGCGGAAATAATACCAAAAATGACGCCCTATACACTAGGCCGAATATGATTTAGACGGAAACCGAAAATTAATACCCCTAATTACCTTTTCATTACTGCTGGTATAAACTTACCATAACAGAACCGAATCCCGAGGATATCCGGCTACTATTCCCGGTTGAGTTGCGGAAATGTTTTCGTTTCTGTTGATTGGAAACACTCCATGTTGCAGCATCTATAATTCAATCAATTCTGCTTATTGAATAAAGATTTTGTACTTTATACCTCACAGAAACATGGCAGTTCAAACTACAGGATAGAATCAATATTTTTTGAGCTTTCTAATCTAAATAATTTTGCAGTACGTATATGGATCAATTTATCATTCGGTTTTCAGGAAGCGGACTATCTGACGGATTATGGTTGCCTCAATTTAAAGCCCCTAGCCCCATTTTTTAAGTAAACATTAAATATCTGAAATTTTTTTGTCTTGCCGCAATAAGTTCTACAACTGAAGAGTTTGAGACAGTCAAAATTTATGACAATGTCCATGTTGATTCATAACGTCTGCAGATTTATGCTCCTTAAAGCAAGCTCTAACGTTAGAAAAGCATTTATCTGGATGTGACGTTCACGTAATAATGTCCCCAGTGTTTAAAACTATGTACCCCACGCAGTGTTAAGCACACTCTCGACAACAGAGTGTTTAAGACACTCATATGTATTTATAAATTTTTCCGACGGTAGTTAGCTAATGGTATTGCCACTTTTCCACGGTGTCAAGGACAACCATGTTTTCTTCGTAGTTTTATTATAACCTTATCAACAGGCATACGGTCTAGATACAAATATCGTGATTTTAAATACACCAACACATTTGACTAATACACCGCGTTAACTGCAGACGGCATCCGGTACTGTACGAAACATGCAGCTAAGGGTATATATGACACCATAAACAAAAATACAGTAGCTACGGGTGTATCCCATTATTTACGGTATAGGTGTGACCCTGACTGTCTATATGGTAGACGTGACTACAAAAGAAAAGAAAAATTCCAAACACTGGGGACATTATAACGTGAACGCAGCATGCACGGCTACGTTTCAAATAAGAGAAAAACACCCACTTTTAGCCCGAAATCAAGTAAAATTTTGGTTTTGTCTATACGATGGTAACCGCATAAGTGGTATGATAAAAATTTCGCCGTACTAGTGATATATCTCACCCGCCAGAGTAATAACTTGCCAATAACCCCTTGGCATATCAACAATATAGCAAAAACAACCAATTTTGTGTCAATGTCAATTAGGATTGATGTTGCTGAACCTTACTTGAGACTGACTGGCCAGATTTGTTTTAAATTCTGACAGTATGTCTAGCTTGTAACTGTACACTATATCACCAATATTTTTCTAACATCGTCCAAATTGCGAAACAGATAGGAAAAAGCATTATTATGGGCCAAAATTTCTGAAAAAATATGTATTTTACAGTTATAGTTTACGGTTTTGGAATGTTCTGTTCTATTTGACTCAAGACTGCCGCGCCCAGCAGGCACGTAGCCAGATTTTTATCTTGAATAGTGCAAGACAATTTCAGTCGGGCAGCCCTTCACAAGCATTATATATCGAATTTTTTGGGTAAATTGACAAACATTGTGGAAAATCTGGTTAAAATTGGCAAATTTAGATTATTTTGCGAGCTCGGGGGAGGGCATAGCGAAAGGCTTAATTGAGGCCACCTATCCGCCGCCCTCCTCAGTTTTCCGGGTCCCTGCGGCAACTGGTTCTTAACATCAAACGATCAATCCAAAACGTACGACTTCTTTCACATCAACACCTCTCCGCCTCAAATTAACAAACAGCTTATGTCAGACATTTCATACGGAACTCAGTCAAATACAAATTTAAGCCCTGCTCATTGAAACTATCATGGGCGGAAACCCGAAAACTATTAAAAACACAAAAAATGACTCATAAAATGGATTTATTTGATAGAAAAACTCATAAATATTCACCGTTATTGTCAAATAAAACGATTGCCCACCGAAGCAAGACAAGAGAGAGAATTAATGGCCGTCTCTGATACGTGTAAAGTTTTCAAAAAGCTTTTACCGCAACCCCAAAAATAAACGCAATGTGAAATTTCATTAAGAATGATTTAAGTTATTTGTTTGTTATATATTAATGTAGCGTAGTCATTTCATAAAGGATATATTAAGATAAAATGCGAGAGTGATTCATAGTGCGATTAAAAAAAATTGCAAAATCAGCGTCTAATCTGTTTGGGTTTTATTGGAAAACTAAAATCTGAAAAGTTTATACGGTACGCGTGCATATTAATTGTTTGATTGATATCCGATTTCGATATTAACAAGTGAGTTCATCGAAAAAGCTGTAAAATTAACGCTTTTCTGTCAAAATACTTTCCGTGAAATGTAAGAGAACTTTTTTTGATTTTTGCACCACCAGCATATTGTTTTAAAATTCAAGGAAATATTCTTTGTAAATTCAAAGGTAATAATTATTAATAAGATAAATTTTTTAAAAAGATAATTCTTTGAAATTTCAAGCAATAGTTTTTTTGCATTTTAAATGAATATCTGCTGGCGCAAAATGCAAAGAAACTTGTCTGAAATTTCATAAAAATAAATTTTGAGTGTACAGTATTAGTCGTCTTATGTCGCTAAATTCTGATTCCAGTCCTCACAAGACAAAGTATTTAGAATATGTTGTCGTTGGAGGGTGGGGCACCGTACGTTCGAGTCATTTAGTAGTAGTACAAAAGAAATTTTATGTTTACACATACAATATTTTAAAATAAATTCAATAAAAAATTAAAAAATATTATTGGAACACATCACAGGAACACCAATGTATCATCCACCGATGTTGAAAAAATGAGTAATAGGGACCCTTGGTATTTTTCGGGAGTTTGAAAAATTTGGGGAGGGGGGAGGGGTTGGACATTGCATAAGTACTCCTTAAATACGCCACTGCTCCACTAACACAAGATTTTGGCAGAGCAGTTGCAATGATTTGGACGCCTTTGAGTCAACGTTATAGACGCGTTATGTTCCTAACGCTGAAAATACCCATTGAAACATAAATGTTGAAACTGTTATTGCCAACTTAATTCGTTTTCCTCGATGAAACTCATGAATTTTTCAATTAAAAATATCGAAATGCCCCCGCCCCGTATTGTCCAACTCCGGAGAAGTACCCCCGCCAGAACCGTCTAACTCCTAAAGCTACGGATCTCATGTCCCTATTGCAACAGCTCTCTGATTTATTTTCAAATTGACAACTTTTTCCCATTCTAATGCTTCTGTTTTCCTATAACATCCGGCTTTTAATAGGTCATTGGCACCACCCATTAAGTGTAAGAAAATTGGATTAGTGTAAGTGTAAGGGTAGCTAGAAAATTGCATTAGCATCGTATAATAAAGATTCACAAAAACAGCATTTCAGATTATATAATTCAATTCAAAGCTAAAATATAGCATTTAGATGATAATAGTAAGAAAGTAGAACCCTCTGAAACAAAATGGAAAGGCGGGGAATCAAAAATTAGACATTGCGCACCTGAAGATAATCCCGAGTCGCTTGCCTTGTCAGTCGACGTTCGTCTACGTACTGACGAGTCGGAGCGATATGAAAATGTTGTTGAAAGCGTCAAATCAGATCCGGATGTTGTTGTTGGCGTGCATTGGGATGTCGATTCGAGCGTGGTTGATCCATCTAAAAGAGATACGATGAATAAAATGATCTTGGCAACAATGATATGGTGCCGCAGTTCAGAGAAGCCTGAAAATAGGCAGTTCACCCTTTAAAACCATATCATCTCAATGATTTTTGTTTTGTTTATGATAGAACTGCTGTATGCCTTTAAGCTTAAGTACAATAAATTTGAAAGAAGATATACAATGTTTTTGCGGCAATTGGGTAAGGTCTCGGTACACGATGGCTAGCATATATAAATACAGTGTTCGAAGCCAAAATGGCATAATTTATCATTAACGCCATCGTCTGAGTTTTAATTTCTTCTCATGTTTTCATACAAATTCCCACATCGGCAGCCGACACTGCTTGTCAATTATGTGGTGCCAAAATATTATCAATTTAGATGCATTAGTCCTTCGCAAGGACGATGTTAATTATAAAATAAGATACTTTCAGGCGAACATGACACAATACAAATTTCTTAGACCAAAAATAAGTTTTAAACCTAAATCGCTAAACTTTTAAACTTTTAGTGAGTTTAAAATTATTAGTACTATAAGGACTGTCGTAGAAACGTTGAAACTAATTAAACTATAGAATCTCGAATTTTTTTAAAGGAGTTCTTTTAAAACTAAGAACTCCACTTGTTTATACTTTTAACAAGTTTACACCAATCTATGTTATTGGATACCGTGGCAAATGTATCAAATTGGACCAAGTTTTTTTAATTGGACTGCCCAAATTTTAGTCCTTTATACAAAATGCTGGGTAAGTTTAAGAAACCTTGCTTATTTCTGACAAAGGCTTAACAGTGTCTTTTAAAGGTAAACTAAAACCTACTTGAAGCTCGCTAAAATCTTAAAAGCCGAGCTATTCTTAAAAATCAATATATGGTTTCCGTGATTTTTCAGAAAACCAAGCATTTTCAAAAATTGCGCTTTTGAATCTTTTGACAGCAATTAATGACAACGTCCTGGAATGTATACTGAGCCAAGCGCCAAAGATTTTGGGTAGTAACAAAATTCTTCATTAAGTTCCAGGTAAGAACTTCGGTATTCAGCGAATATAATTTTGCTGTGCTTGGTCTCGAAGCAAAACTAATGCGAGTACCGTACCGTGGTTGTATTTGATACTTTTTCCACAAAAACGAAAAATTTGGAGCAAGAAATGAATCCTCTAAGGCGGCGTGAGAAGCGGTTATAAATCCAATGAAGAGAAAGTTCCATCAGGTTTTTGAATAAAATTTCCCACTAAGTACCAAATTTGCCTAGATTTGGAACAAGAAATGAATCCTCGAAGGCGGCGTGAGAAGCGGTGAAGAATGCCATGAAGAGAAAGTTCCAACAGGTTTTTGAAAAAAATTTCCCACTAAGTATATACCAAATTTGCCTAGATTTGGAACAAGAAATGAATCCTCGAAGGCGGCGTGAGAAGCGGTGAAGAATGCCATGAAGAGAAAGTTCCAACAGGTTTTTGAAAAAAATTCCTACTAAGTACCAAATTTGCCTAGATTTGGAGCAAGAAATGAATCCTCGAAGGCGGCGTGAGATGCGGTGAAGAATGCCATGAAGAGAAAGTTCCAACAGGTTTTTGAAAAAAATTTTCCACTAAGTACCAAATTTGCCTAGATTTGGAGCAAGAAATGAATCCTCGAAGGCGGCGTGAGACGCGGTGAAGAATGCCATGAAGAGAAAGTTCCAACAGGTTTTTGAAAAAAATTTCCCACTAAAAGTACCAAATTTGCCTAGATTTGCAGAAAGTAAAATATAATGGCCGGGCGCAGCGAGGTGGCGACCTACAGAAATTTGCAAAATTTAGGGTTTTTATTTCGAAAACCTCCTATATTTACACAAATTTATAAAAAGCAACGAAAACTGTATTGATTTCGACGACAACCAAATTTCCAGATAACTAACAAAAGTCATTCTTTTAAAGTTTGTTGGCAACTGAAGCAAATGCATAAATTAATCGCAAAAACCGCAGAGCGTATTAATTGACGAAGCCCAGGTCGATATATTCAAGCCCGTTCTCATTCCCATCCGGGCCTCAATTCATCAACCAAAATCTAAGACCATACATGATAATGATCACCAACGCGTGCCGGAAACATACCAGGATTAACAGTTAATCCGTCGTCAAATATCAGCGATAGGTGCAGCTTTCGAGCCAGTTTCTTCATTGCAAAAATCTGTCCAAGTTTTGAGGTATTATTAATATCGGTTGTATGCCTTGTTTTAAGACTTGCTTACAAACTGTGTTACTATTGAGCTGAGTCTTTGAAGCAATTATGATTCGTTTAATCCGGTCATATTCTACATTAATTGAACGAGATACGTAGATATACACGCATCCTCAATGCCGATGTAAGCATTTGTTGCAACCACGATTTTACAGTAAGGGAGGAGCGGTTCCGGCTATGTAATTTGTGACATGGGCATCCACGTGGGGGTAAGCGAGATTGCCTTAGTCGCGCTGCGCATCATACTGTCTAATTTCGCGAGAACAGGCAAAACTTGAAGTATATTTGGTAAAAATTGGTACAAAAGGATAAAAAGTGGGGAAAATTTTTACTAGTAATAGTGCCGGGTACGCGATTTTTTTAACTTGGGCGAGGGTGCCCGCGGTGTATTTGTATTGAGGTTCTGCGCGACGACGAAGCCTCAAAATTTCACAATCTGCGAAAATTTTTGCAAAAATATTTTGGCTGGGGGAATCGGTAATAAGCCTCCCTGCAAAACCATGGGTCCCAACCGCCCACAATGGCGGTACCCCTGGATTTATTATATATCTTTTAACTGCTGGAAACAATTCAAGCCATATTGGCATCGGATAACTATGTCTGGAATAGTCGATTTGAGATAGATCAAGCAATGCTAGCTGCTTGTTTAAAGTTTTAAATTCCTAACATTGTAAAATACGGAACTTTAAACTAATGATATTCCATGTTTAATTGAAGCGAAATTAATTTTAATACTTTAAAATTTAGTAGGTACTGGACCTTATTACCAGGAAATCTTAGTAACAATTACAAAATGAGGCACTGCCAATTGCTCTCATATGGTAGGTTGGAACAACTTGTGTGTTAATTTAGGGTATTTGGTTGTCGCGCCATATATATATATCGACCCTTGCATGCGGTAAATGTGCAGTTTATACCTGTATAGCAAACCGTAAATCCTCCTAATTATATCAGTGTATAGTGGCACGCTCTGTTTCTTGATTTTGTCCTGAAAGTCATTGTACTAACTATGACTCGACTATAAAAACTTGGCGTGTGCTAAAGTTGGCATCAGTGTGCCGCTATCAAAAAAACGAGTACATCCATTGTCGAATTATGCATTTCAAAGCAATAACTTCGACTATACTGAAAAAAAATGATGGTTAGAACAACTACTGTCGAAGACCTAATCTACCACCTGCCCTTAGTTGTCAAGCCTGCGAACAGGAATAAGGCAATAATGAGGAATGTCGTAATACTAGAACAACTACTGTCGAAGACCTAACCTACCACCTGCCCTTAGTTGTCAAGCCTGCGAACAGGAATAAGGCAATAATGAGGAATGTCGTAATGCTAGAACAACTACTGTTGAAGACCTAATCTACCACCTGCCCTTAGTTGTCAAGACTGCGAATAGGAATAAGGCAATAATGAGGAACGTCGTAATACTAGAACAACTACTGTCGAAGACCTAATCTACCACCTGCCCTTAGTTGTCAGGACTGCGAACAGGAATAAAGCAATAATGAGGAATGTCGTAATACTAGAACAACTACTGTCGAAGACCTAACCTACCACCTGCCCTTAGTTGTTAAGACTGCGAACAGGAATAAGGCAATAATGAGGAATGTCGTAATACTAGAACAACTACTGTCGAAGTCCTAACCTACCACCTGCCCTTAGTTGTCAGGACTGCTAACAGGAATAAAGCAATAATGAGGAATGTCGTAATACTAGAACAACTACTGTCGAAGACCTAACCTACTACCTGCCCTTAGTTGTCAGGACTGCGAACAGGAATAAGGCAATAATGAGGAATGTCGTAATACTAGAACAACTACTGTCGAAGACCTAACCTACCACCTGCCCTTAGTTGTCAGGACTGCGAACAGGAATAAAGCAATAATGAGGAACGTCGTAATACTAGAACAACTACTGTCGAAGACCTAACCTACCACCTGCCCTTAGTTGTCAAGACTGCGAACAGGAATAAGGCAATAATAAGGAATGTCGTAATACTAGAACAACTACTGTCGAAGGCCTAACCTACCACCTGCCCTTAGTTGTCAGGACTGCGAACAGGAATAAAGCAATAATGAGGAACGTCGTAATACTAGAACAACTAATGTCGGAGACCTAACCTACCAACTGCCCTTAGTTGTCAGGACTGCGAACAGGAATAAAGCAATAATGAGGAATGTCGTAATACTAGAACAACTACTGTCGAAGACCTAACCTACCACCTGCCCTTAGTTGTCAGGACTGCGAACTGGAATAAAGCAATAATGAGCAATGTCGTAATACTACAACAACTGCTGTCGAAGACCTAAAATACCACCTGCCCTTAGTTGTCAGGACTGCGAACAGGAATAAAGCAATAATGAGGAATGTCGTAATACTAAACTGGAAATGGGTTTTGCTCTAAAAGTCAACTGGATGTGTACGGATAACCTGCGTTACGTTAACTCAAATAAACAATCCGTAACTATTTAGAATTTGGACTTGGTTGGTTTTAAGGCAAAATTATTTCGATTCAAGAACTCATTCATGCTATAACTCATTCATGACTATAACTCAGTACAATTAAAGTTCCCATCCGTTATTAATCGCTTATTCTCAAACAGAGTCCAACTTGACTCATTCACAGAGATAAGAAGAAAACACTGATTCAAATTCGATACAGCGGTTTCATTGTGTAAAGCTAACGTTATTGTCTTGCGATGCTTGTTAATGTAATGTGGTCGTTGCGTTCGTGAAATAATCATTTGAGGAATGGTGGTTCTCATAATTCTTCGCCTAATGAATCATTACGCATTTCCTAGATGCGGTTGTCACTCATTGCTTCATTTGGCCACCTATCGAGTGAATAAAATGTACACAAAGCTTCCATTTGCTATAAACCAGAGCGATCCCGAGTTAGTTAGTTTACCAGAATTCAAAGTATGAAATTTTTGTGCTTACTCTTGGGAAATCAAAAAGTTTTCAGCCCAAAATCTATTTTGTAACCGTTGTCTACTCTGGAATTAGGGTTTTTATGACAAACACTGTAGGTATATTGGTTGTCGTTCTTAAAGAATGCGTTGCAAGAGAGTATTTATCGTTCGTTGTTCTTGTCGGCTTGGATTCCTACTCACTTCACGGTCCATTTCACGAAAAGAAATTATCCATTATCCATCATTAGCGACTGGACTACGGTGTACAATCGTTTTGGTGTAACGATGATAGATATTAAAAACAGATTAGGGGTATATACCTATGAACGGCACGTTGCTGTGACACCGTTGTGTTGTAATAAAACCGTTAAGCAAAAGGTAATGCTGGTTCAAGGCGTGCAAAATTACTGAGAAAGGTCCATGATCCTGATAAACAGTAATTTTTGAGGATCGCCATTTGAGCAAAATTTCCTTAAGGCGTGTTCACACGCTCAACCTTTTTGCTCAAATTTTGATCAAAAGTTGCAAGTATCTTTTTTTTGCATTTTTGGTAAGTTTGAATGTGTGAACACTGTTCAAACTTGTCAACGATATGGCTTTAGCCAATTATCGATGATATGCATTATATACCTGAAAAGGTTTGAGCTCAAACTTTGAAACGTGACTATTTTCCTTCAAAAAGCATCTTCATATTTTGAGATCAAATTTTGAGCTCAAAATTTGAGCAGTGTGAACACGCCGTAACTTTGAAATCTTTTGCAGTATATACTTAGAATCCAAATGTACCTAAGAAAACACTGTTTCAAATAGCTTGTGAGGACTAAAACGGTCAGAAAATATTTCGAAAATTCACAGAACAAAAAGTCAATGACAAAGACCAACAACTCATTTTACCAACGCCGAGATTAAAAGAGTGTGTGGCAATCATGTAACATTATATAATTTATCGAATGACGACGAGTTGTTTTTATTCCGTAAGTTTCAGGGAATTTGTGTTTTTAACCCTTGTGTAGGAGCACAGCCTTGTGATAACTTATAGGCGTAGATAACAATGGAAAGGTATATGAGATAAGCCTGACAATTATTGCTAATGGCCGTTGCCTATAACTTAGCTTAAAGAAGTTCTACTAAACATAGCTAAAGATTGGATGAGGCATAGCTCCCACCACACCTCCCCTCAATCTACGCTGCTGGTAATAAATGTTCGAATTTCATCCTGAGGTCCAGTCGAACATTTACACTGACTTAATAGCGTTCACATCGAAAATTATTCGCCTGGTATAAAAGTTGAGGAAACATAAACTAGTACAAGTACCGGTGAAATGTCGTCTGTTCGGCAACTAACGTAATATTGCCGTTGAACACTAGGTTCCATGGCGCGCAAATGACCAATTTCACCTGATAAAAGTGTAACGAAGAAACGTGTCGTAAATGTACAATGTACAGTTTGTTATAAATTTGTTCCTAGGAATTCAGTCAATATAAAAGCAGAAATATTTCAAGATTCCTTAGACCGACCGACAGCACTATAAAATTTAAGTAAAGATGCTCTTTCATTTTGTGTAAAAGTGAGGAAACTTATCTATATGTAAACAAAAATAGTAAACAAGTGCTATAATAACAATAATAATTAATAGTAATAAACAATTCCACAAAGTAATAAAATAACTCTCCCAAAATTTAAGAGAAAACATAATGTCGGTCAATAAACTCATAAAAACAAATTCTGTATTTATTTGTTTCTTATGAATATATTCATTCATTCATTCATCAAGTCATGTTCTTATAAAAATAAATGTTCGAAAAAAAACTACTATAAATTGAGCCCATAAACTTTGCTGTTGACAAGGCACGATAACCTATAGGCTATAAATTATAACATGTGGCTGGCTCAGTTGGGACTCAAGCATTTGAGCCTTGGCTCAGCTAACTCTGAGGGTCAGGTTCAACAGGGTCTCCTTTCCTCTCCGACTTGACGGTGCACGTTCCCAACGCTGTGGTTTCGCTATATAGTAGATAGGGACAGTAGGAATCTCGTTAATCCATTCATGCCGTCAGTAATTTGATGCCGAGGTATATGGCTACGTTAAGAGTATATATACGTTATATTGTTAGAAACAAAGAACAGCTTAGAACCCAAGTTCGGTGGGCGGCAGCACCCAGCCTAGCCTTACTGTATGTCTAATATAAAAGGACCTTAGCTAAGGCTTAGGCTTAGTATATCGAGAACGGCATGGCGTGCATTACGCTTTGGCCTCTCAGGGTTACCATTGGCCTGAACTTTTAAATAAATTTGCAACCATTCTGCACGTGCAAATATTTTAAGCGTTCGTAAAAATAATGATAGGCAAACCATAGCCTGGACGGGAATTTAGACACTGAGCTGATTGATGCCTGATGGCTTACAGTTGAAAACCAAGCATCAGTAAGCCGGAGCTAAACGGGTGAACAGTCCACTTTGTTCCCGACTTAACTCAGAGGCCCAGGCATGAACCGGAACACAGAATACCGTTGCATCCCCTTCTCTCAAATTTCTACATGGCAGCCGAATGTCGCTGCTGTAGACAACAGAAATTGACTAAAATTGCGACGAATGCGTTGGACGTTTTATTAATTTGTATAATCAAAGTAGACTGGACTGAAGCAGGACACGTCAGCGCACTAATTAGTTCAGTTGTAACCGGCCATCGTAGTGAACGCTACGACGAAACTCTTGCAACCTCATGCTTATGTTTATATGCTAGTAAAATGTTTATGGGTATTTCAATATGATAAAATAAAAAGTCAATTTCAATAAAAGCTTATGGTAACCGATATACTAAGCCTAAGCCTTAGTCTTAGCCTAACCTAAGGCCCTTCCTTATATGAGACACACACTAAGCCTAAATAGGGGGCTGCCGCCCACGAACCACCGCTCTATACTGTTCTTTTTTCTAACGTTACCGCCCATCAGGGTTACCTGTGCCCTAACAACTTTTTAACGGTGGCATAGATTTCAGCAAAATACACACTAGTAGATTTGTCTCACCAAGCCGAGTAGAATGGTGCCCAATATGACCATATTCCGAAGAGAAAAAGTTTTGGGTTCCCAAGGGGGGATGGACCATTGGAACCTCAAACAATCGTAAACGATTTTTTCAGGTTCTTGGTATAATGAGCATTTTCTGAACCGACTCATTGAGCTGAGTCGATTGATACTAAAATCAGCTCAGTATCTTCAAAATTGACCAAATTTGTGCTGGGGACGATAATGGAAAAGAACCGATTATTTTCACCTTTGTCTAACTGTACATGGTACGGCTTGTCGAAAATAGCACCTTTGTGAATATGAACTGAAACAGGGATAGCTGAATCAGTAGAGCACCTCCTTGCTAATCCAAAGGAGCAAGGTCATCGGTTCGAATCCCAGCCCTATCCAACTTTTCAGACGCCTGATTTTCACAGCCCTTCGTCTCCAATATTGCTAGGCTCAAACACAAAATATATCTAACACGTGTGTATCTTTAGTTATTTGGCATTGAAATATAAAGACTTTACTATTTGGTCTTATGTTAGTTGAATATATTCACTTATTTAAACTAATGCTGCGTAGTTAACAACTTGGTCAACACAAAATATATCTAACACGTGTGTATCTTTAGTTATTTGGCATTGAAATATAAAGACTTTACTATTTGGTCTTATGTTAGTTGAATATATTCACTTATTTAAACAAATGCTGCGTAGTTAACAACTTGGTCAACACAAAATATATCTAACACGTGTGTATCTTTAGTTATTTGGCATTGAAATATAAAGACTTTACTATTTGGTCTTATGTTAGTTGAATATATTCACTTATTTAAACAAATGCTGCGTAGTTAACAACTTGGTCAACACAAAATATATCTAACACGTGTGTATCTTTAGTTATTTGGCATTGAAATATAAAGACTTTACTATTTGGTCTTATGTTAGTTGAATATATTCACTTATTTAAACAAATGCTGCGTAGTTAACAACTTGGTCAACACAAAATATATCTAACACGTGTGTATCTTTAGTTATTTGGCATTGAAATATAAAGACTTTACTATTTGGTCTTATGTTAGTTGAATATATTCACTTATTTAAACAAATGCTGCGTAGTTAACAACTTGGTCAATTTTGAAGATACTCCACAATTTTGGTGCAACTCGACTCAACTCAGGTTCCGAAAATATTTTTTCGTCTATTTTTATGACAAAATTTTTTTCCGATTTTATGGGTTGTTAATGGTACCCAAAATTTTCGAAAATCGATAGATCTATAATTTTATATATCACTCTCGAACCGAATTGACGAGTTGAGCCAGGGCAATTGCTTAACAACTTAGGGTAAGGCTCAGTCTTAGCATTAAGCTTAGGATTTGACATAAATGCCAATAACTCCTTAACCAGTGAACAGATTGCGTTGATTCGACTCGAGTCGTTAATGCAGTTCGAACGGTATATAAAATTATACATTTATCGAGCAGAAAATTTAACCCGAATATTTGGGGTACAAAGGGGACCCAAAAATAGAATAAATAATTTTGTCATAAAAACTGTCGAAATAGACATCTTTTGAGTCAGCTAATCGAGCTGAGTCGAATCGTACCAAAAGTATCGCTGTATCTTTAAAGATGACCAATTCCAGCCTAGCGACGGGGTTAAAGGAAAAATCCACTTGGAGATGTCAAGGGCTTGATTTGTTCTCTATGGCATGGCATAAAAGCGAGAAATTATTACCGGGACAAGCGTCGTCTAGGATCCTGAATTATATCTTGTGAGAGTTGCAATAACTGCGAAAAAGGTTCTACACCAACCGAAAGCCGCGTTGAGCAAACCGAAAGCTGTGTTGTGTGTTTCAAACTGAAAATCATAGACAATCATAACCAAGTATATATAACGCTACGCTAGGCACTAAGCTACCTCTACATCAAAGTAAAAGCTCTCGAAACAAAAATGCTTAAAATGTTGCTAGAAACAACAGAAAAGGATTTAGCGAAATTAGACAAAGCGTAAGAAACTGCATTTAGGAATAGCGACTGAGAAAGAATACCTTGAGTGAAAACTTCAAAGAAAATTTTCGAGACTGATTGAAGAACGGATCTTGAACAACTAGCTAACTAAATAACAAAACTTAGAAGCGGTGTCGGCTCGTTTTTCACAGCGAAACGTAAAATATTTCCAATTTATAAGTTTGACGTAGCAGCTGGGTGTTAGTTAAACCGCTAAACTTGGGTGTTGTACGAATTTAAAAGAAACGCGTTTTAGAAATTTCCATGCACGTGCTTGCGTTCCGAGGTTCCGGAGAGGCGGGGTAGCCGGCGCCTTGGAAGGAGAGTCGGCTTTCGGCCTCCCATGGGTGGTTAACCTGTCTGCGGATTGTTATGGCTTCGGCGCCTGTGGTGCCGGCAAAGGCGGTAAAGTGAGAAGGTGAGGGAGGGGTAACCCTACCATCACTCTAAGCATGTAAGTATGGTAACTGCCGAGTCACATCGATTGTCGTAGACATAACTGAGTTTTTGCAACTACGGATCTTGTTACTACTGCAGTGCCGCAAACACTTATTCAACGCAGTTGTCCAATTCAAGGCTTATATTCATTCAGGGGCGTCGCCAAGGGGTCACGGAGGGCCGTATAGCTAACTTTTGCCCCTCCAGAAAGCCCTGGTGCCCCCCAGTTCGGATTTTCTGGCTACGCCCATGTATTCATTACGATAAAGCGACCGGTAAAATATCTATCACTTTCTGATGGGTTCAGCCGAGATTTCGGCACAACTTGCATTGTAACGTTGCGCGACAGCACTAAAAGCCATTCAACATGTTTTCAGGCACTTTCTTTTCGTTATGGTTCTCGATGTTCAAATGGCTAAATCCACGCTGTTGCTGTTTGGTGTTGCGGTTTTGAAAACAACGAACAATTAATTTGCAGTGTACATAAAATGAAAAAGCTAAAAGAAATCCGTTCGAGTGAGTTGTTCTGACAAGCGTGCAGCTGTATTGCTCCCAATGTCATTGAAGACTAAAATGCAGTTTTAGCTTTTTTCGGCACTAGGTACTGTGTTTATCGGTAGTTGAGTTATCAATTTTAGCATCACTTACCTTGCCATGATAGCTTTACATAGCATTATAGAGAGTATATACTCTGTTGTAATCATAACACAGCATCCACTTTAAAACTGAAGTGGGGATAAAAATTGTCCCGAAATTTTACTAGCTGCTACATCTCAAACCCAAAAATTCTGAACCTAAAAGTCTCAAAATTTATTTGCGCTGCAAAATTATAGAGAGTAATCTGTTGTAATCATAACACAGCATCCACTTTAAAACTGAAGTGGGGATAAAAAATTGTCCCGAAATTTACTGGCTGCTACATCTCAAACCCAAAAATTCTGAACCTAAAAGTCTCAAAATTTATCTGCGCTGCAAAATTATAGAGAGTACTCTGTTGTAATCATAACACAGCACCTACTTTAAAACTGAAGTGGTGATAAAAATTGTCCCGAAATTTTACTGGCTGCTACATCTCAAACCCAAAAATTCTGAACCTAAAAGTCTCAAAATTTATTTGCGCTGCAAAATTATAGAGAGTACTCTGTTGTAATCATAACACAGCATCCACTTTAAAACTGAAGTGGGGATAAAAAATTGTCCCGAAATTTACTGGCTGCTACATCTCAAACCCAAAAATTCTGAACCTAAAAGTCTCAAAATTTATCTGCGCTGCAAAATTATAGAGAGTACTCTGTTGTAATCATAACACAGCATCCACTTTAAAACTGAAGTGGGGATAAAAATTGTCCCGAAATTTACTGGCTGCTACATCTCAAACCCAAAAACTCTGAACCTAAAAGTCTCACAATTTATCTGCGCTGCAAAATTATAGATAGTACTCTGTTGTAATCATAACACAGCATCCACTTTAACACTGAAGTGGGGATAAAAAATTGTCCTGAAGTTTACTGGCTGCTACATCTCAAACCCAAAAATTCTGAACCTAAAAGTCTCAAAATTTATTTGCGCTGCAAAATTTTGTACAGCCAGTAATTTTTTGTGTGCTTATTTTATAATATAGTGATTACCCAGTAATTTGAAAATTTGCGGCTGGTAATAAATTTCACGCACCTAGTAATTTTCCTGATGCAATCCAGACCTAGTAATTTTAATTTTTGTGGGACAAATTTTAACCCTCTTCAGTTTTAAAGTGGACCGTGTTTATAACTCGGCCCTGGAAAATCACTGAACGCGAAACACGTACATTTCTGGTACTGTTCGGCAGTGAT
This sequence comes from Trileptium ribeirensis, assembly GCA_030248225.1. Lineage (NCBI taxonomy): Eukaryota > Metazoa > Nematoda > Enoplea > Enoplida > Thoracostomopsidae > Trileptium > Trileptium ribeirensis. The sequence continues at coordinate 37,217 of JASANE010015040.1, forward strand.
TTTAATGAGTGTAAAATTATGTTCAAATTGTGTAGCTGTATTTATGTAGGCTTTTTGATTGGTCTATAACTTAACAAATTGATAAACATGGTTTATAACTTGATAAGAAATTAAAATAATTCACAGTTCAGGCATGAAACCCCCTCAGTTAAGGCTGAAAACGCGGTTTATGTTTGTCTGGAAACCAAAATGGTTTCAATTCCTATGATGTAACTGAATCCTCTGATGATTTGTGACACATACAATTAGCCGAAACCTTGACACAGGCCGGGGGCTTTTAACCTAAATTATTTAGACGACGCCAAGTGTATATGTTGTTTTACTATCTATATAACAATTATTTATTTAGAATTTCCGGATCTTGGCAACGGACATTGGCAAGTTCCTAAATTGGCAATCCTGGGCTACACCATGAAACTTAAATGGACACGGCGTTGTAATAACAGTCACACAGCATCATAGGTGTCGTAAATACGTCGGCTTGGAAGTAGATGATCTCGAGGTTGAGTCCAGAGTTTTCAGGGGTAAATGTGACTTGGAAGGGTTCCTCTTAGTGGGTAGCTTCCCTATCAAGACCTATACACTAAATCATTCAAACCAAGTGAGGTTCATTCTCTGTATAACGCGAACGATTATATTTTTGCATTATTTGAATTCTGAGTTATAATTGTCAAATATCGTTGTCATAGATTGCTCAGGGTCGGAGATGACTAGAAAAAGATTTGAAATATATATATCTGTTTTCAGCAACAATTGATATTTCTCGAAAATAAGTGAAACACAATTTGATGTTGAAACAGCTAAATCCTGCCTTCTTCACCGGTGTTACCTAAAATTCCCGTTTCAAGTCTCGCAGGCGGAGCCAATCCAAATATCCGAAATGTCATAATATTTGGAGTTGAAAACTAAATTGCTAAGTCAATAAAAAGATATTTATCAACATAGGAGTCGTACGTCTGTAGCATCTCACTACGCTAGCATATATAGCGTAGCTGAGCACGCTGTGATCGGGGCCTCTGGTGTAATGGTAGCGCGCTAGTCTTGCAAGCTAGAGATCCGGGTTCGAATCTAGGCTGGTCCAATGTATGACCGCTCGCGGACCATTTCAATTGGTGATCCCGACGTGATCCCCTGCACGGAGTTTCTTCACACAGCTAATTGAAAAGATCTACGAGCGATCATACATTGGACCAGCCGGGATTCGAACCCGGATATCCAGCTTGCAAGACCAGCGCGCTACCATTACACCACAGGCCCCGATCACAACGTGTTCAGCTACACTATATATATCAGCGTAGTGAGATGCTACACGTCCGTCGGCTTAGTGAGAAAGGCTCAAAAATTATCCATTTAGGTCAAAGTTATGACAAATATTTTTTTCGATATCTTGGGTTAGCATACGGTTGTGACTGTGTACATTGCGACGCGCTGCGCTACCGATTTTGTCGTCCGGCGTGCGTTTGATCGTGCGTTTTTGATCGTGCGTTGTTATTTGCTCGCTTTGTGAAGTTCCTTAAGAAACCGAGCAACAGCTCCTAAATAGCATAGAGGCTAACGTATACGGTTGTGACTGTGTACATTGCGCGCGCTGCGCTAGCCGATTTTGTCGTCCGGCGTGCGTTTGATCGTGCGTTGTTATTTGCTCGCTTTGTGAAGTTCCTTAAGAAACCGAGCAACAGCTCCTAAATAGCATAGAGGCTAACGTATTGACTGTGTACATTGCGACGCGCTGCGCTAGCCGATTCTGTCGCCCGGCGTGCGTTTGATCGTGCGTTGTTATTTGCTCGCTTTGTGAAGTTCCTTAAGAAACCGAGCAACAGCTCCTAAATAGCATAGAGGCTAACGTATTGACTGTGTACATTGCGACGCGCTGCGCTAGCCGATTTTGTTGTCCGGCGTGCGTTTGATCGTGCGTTATTATTTGCTCGCTTTGTGAAGTTCCTTAAGAAACCGAGCAACAGCTCCTAAATAGCATAGAGGCTAACGTATACGGTTGTGACTGTGTACATTACGACGCGCTGCGCTAGCCGATTCTGTCGTCCGGCGTGTGTTTGATCGTGCGTTGTTATTTGCTCGCTTTGTGAAGTTCCTAAAAACCACAACACCCTAAAAAACGAGCAACACCCCAATACCCACACCACAGCATAGAGGCTAACGTATACGGTTGTGACTGTGTACATTGCGCGCGCTGCGCTAGCCGATTTTGTCGTCCGGCGTGCGTTTGATCGTGCGTTGTTATTTGCTCGCTTTGTGAAGTTCCTTAAGAAACCGAGCAACAGCTCCTAAATAGCATAGAGGCTAACGTAAACAAAAATAAATACAGTTGTGACTGTGTACATTGCGACGCGCTGCGCTAGCCGATTCTGTCGTCCGGCGTGCGTTTGATCGTGCGTTGTTATTTGCTCGCTTTGTGAAGTTCCTTAAGAAACCGAGCAACAGCTCCTAAATAGCATAGAGGCTAACGTATTGACTGTGTACATTGCGACGCGCTGCGCTAGCCGATTTTGTTGTCCGGCGTGCGTTTGATCGTGCGTTATTATTTGCTCGCTTTGTGAAGTTCCTTAAGAAACCGAGCAACAGCTCCTAAATAGCATAGAGGCTAACGTATACAGTTGTGACTGTGTACATTACGACGCGCTGCGCTAGCCGATTCTGTCGTCCGGCGTGCGTTTGATCGTGCGTTGTTATTTGCTCGCTTTGTGAAGTTCCTTAAGAAACCGAGCAACAGCTCCTAAATAGCATAGAGGCTAACGTATACGGTTGTGACTGTGTACATTGCGATGCGCTGCGCTAGCCGATTTTGTCGTGCGGCCTGTGTTTGATCGTGCGTTGTTATTTGCTCGCTTTGTGAAGTTCCTTAAGAAACCGAGCAACAGCTCCTAAATAGCATAGAGGCTAACGTATTGACTGTGTACATTGCGACGCGCTGCGCTAGCCGATTTTGTTGTCCGGCGTGCGTTTGATCGTGCGTTATTATTTGCTCGCTTTGTGAAGTTCCTTAAGAAACCGAGCAACAGCTCCTAAATAGCATAGAGGCTAACGTATACAGTTGTGACTGTGTACATTGCGCGCGCTGCGCTAGCCGATTTTGTCGTCCGGCGTGCGTTTGATCGTGCGTTGTTATTTGCTCGCTTTGTGAAGTTCCTTAAGAAACCGAGCAACAGCTCCTAAATAGCATAGAGGCTAACGTATTGACTGTGTACATTGCGACGCGCTGCGCTAGCCGATTTTGTTGTCCGGCGTGCGTTTGATCGTGCGTTATTATTTGCTCGCTTTGTGAAGTTCCTTAAGAAACCGAGCAACAGCTCCTAAATAGCATAGAGGCTAACGTATACGGTTGTGACTGTGTACATTGCGCGCGCTGCGCTAGCCGATTTTGTCGTCCGGCGTGCGTTTGATCGTGCGTTGTTATTTGCTCGCTTTGTGAAGTTCCTTAAGAAACCGAGCAACAGCTCCTAAATAGCATAGAGGCTAACGTATACAGTTGTGACTGTGTACATTACGACGCGCTGCGCTAGCCGATTCTGTCGTCCGGCGTGCGTTTGATCGTGCGTTGTTATTTGC
>JASANE010015041.1:0-24063 GCA_030248225.1 Trileptium ribeirensis
TGACCATTGCTATGTGGTCAAGATTATGGGTTTTCGATAAAAGTTGGCCATTAGGCTGTGGTCAGGATTATCCACCTCGTAACGATCCGTAAGGATCTGTTACATAAGCAACGTTATGCGAAATGTACCAGCGACAATGTCTTATTAGAACAATACGGGAAATCTGCCACAGCTTTTCCTTTTGCATCAGACATGGGGTCGCTTAAGACCCGAGGCCTCATAGGAGTTGGTAAAATAGAAATAGTGGTTGCTGCGGCACGGCGTTGGTGAACTCTGATGCGATTTTGATTATGAATGGGGCACAACAAGACAAGTAGGCGCCACGGAACATCTCATCCGCATTTTTTGAAAATTTCATAGGTCGCATATGCTGATCAATCGGAGTTTACTCTTTAAAATTATATTGCATATCACAGTTTTGCTAATAGGCGATTATATTCGATTATGCTGAAGAGTCTGTGTGAGTATTTGGATTTTTTATGTGTTCCTGAGCGTTACGACACTGTCGTATTCGGCCATAGCCTTACAGGTTTACGACTCGTAAGGTGGACTTTATACTCAATACGTTTGACTTCACCCACGATGTTTTGGACCACCAAATCCATGCACCAGGTTCTTCGTGCATCGACTAAGACGATCTCAGCTATGTTCTTGGACCACATATCAATACAATGATTACGTTCTTGGACCACTAAATTGAGATCCGCCTCTCCAGATTCTGGAACCGCTAAATTCAGACTCTCGGATTCCTGGGCTGGATGACGCGATTTTAAACATATGAGTGCCATACATTTCTGACAAAACTGTCCACAGCAGGAAAATCAAATATGTGAAGGTAAAATCAGCACTCGAAATTAATTTCTATCCAGATTTGTGCTCAAAAATTTGTAGTAAACCAAAAAATCTTCAAATACAACATGTGACTCCAAATGTTCAAAAAGCGTTAACTACCACGATACTTGTAACTTTTTACATAAAAAACTCATGTTTCCAGTTCCTCTGTAACAGCTGTAGCTTTCGTTAAAAATCCATGAGTCCATGAACCGAGGGGAACTTGTTCGATTCCATTAAATAAGTTGTTAGGGGTACGAAGCGAGGAAATAAACGACACAAACAGGTCAATGTTAATTGTAATTTTATACTTTATTTATCAAATTTTTAGTTAGACGATGGACTTTGGAAAGGCATATTGTAAATTTTTTTATCAAGTGGTGCGTTCATATATAACAGCGATAAGCACCGGCAGCATTTATACCATGGAAACTAAAAGTCTCTCGAGGGTGCAGGAACCAGATAACATTGGGTCAGTTTCTTTGGGAACCGAAAAGGATAAACATGTCGCACTCCATATATACCAGTTGGAGATATCAGCAATAAATAAGTTTTGTGCGTTTATGGAATATTCGATGTTTTTCAAACCGCTGAATTAAAGACAAACAACGTCGATGACACTGCGTAGTCAATGTATTAGCACATACATTTTGTGCATTGTTTACATTACTGTTGGTAAATACACTGCCGCATTGTGGTAATGTAGTGTCGGACAATAGTGACATGGGCGCAAGCGTGGGGGGGTGACGTACGAGGGTTGTTGCTTTCCCCAGAGATATGGCGAGTTGGTTAATCATGTATGTATATTTTGACTTGTCTGGCGGCCCACCTTAGAAATTGGCCTTGCTGATCAATTGTGTATACATGAATGTAGAGATAGATGCCTGGGACGGATATGTTGGTCGATCCCCCAGAAATACAGAAGTTTGTCATGCATGCATATATAAGCTCAAAGTAATCAGAATGCACAGAACCATACAAGGGTTGCAAGGGATACTATGCCGATTTCCCACCCCTCCGAGATTTTTTCGACCGTAAACGCCACCCGTCCTCCCAAACCTTTTTCGCGTTTGCGCCATTGAATAGCTCTAAGAGCTTCTTAAATGGTGAAAACCCAACGGTCTCAGCGAAGCATCTAGTGATTTATTTTCTCTGCCGGTGTTACTTAAAATTCATTTTCAGGAGGATGGTTTGCGAAAATCCTTTTTCTATATCAAATGTGTGCTTTTTAGCTGAGCGCTAAACAGGTCTATCCATTTGCCGGTTTTCGTTACGCTGAATGCGGTAGTTGGTTGTTGAATTAGGAGTGCAGTGAGTAAAACGAACGAAGCTACAAATTCTCGCTAGCCGTAACAGTCGTAAAATTTGACAATGTCCGTTATTAGGGTTTTTACTTTGGCACGCATAACTCCGCCTTGACTGCGCGGATTTATTCGCCGTTCAATTGGAAGCTTGAAATCTCTATTTGTACTTTTTAGTTCCAACATCTACCACCAGAAAGAGCGAGGCAAAGGGACTGTGGTAGGGTGACGCTGCGGTCCAAATAATCAAGTTAATTATGGTAACTCGACAACAGGTCTAAATATGTGAGCCATATTGGGTTCGAATTTGTAGAGCAAATAACCCTCTATAAGAATATATTGCATTGTCGCGTGGTCCTTTAAGGATGCAGGATTTGGATCAAAACGAGTTCTAAAATGGCCCCATGACGCCGAAAATACACGATTATGGTATTAATATCTCCACCACACTCGAGTTATATAGGTGTTTTTGGGCTCAATTTGTAGAGCAATTCATTACTCATTTTGTAATTTAATGCTCAGTGTAGCTTTCTCTTTCTGTCTAAATTAGATATTCAGTGCCCAGAATTCATCGTCTTGGCGATAAGACACACTAGTGTAAAGTCTAGCACGAATATTATATTCCTTTTCAGTGGGTTTACGGTAGAAGTACCCGATTTCCATTATGTAGTATTTTGTTTGGTTATTGAACTTAGCAAATTGATTTCCACTGAGAGATTTAGTTGAAATATCGTTAAATTTTCATTTTTTTTTGTCTGACGGGGTCATTCATAGGATGATCATTTTTTTTAATTCATACGACAATCATTTTTGATCGCACTTCAATATACCTGGAGGTGCTGGAGTTGATGTACATGGAGGTTAAAATTTAGCTTGGGCGTATGCCTTGATGGCAGCCGCTTAAGTTCGAGGAAGTTCGAAAATCCTGGGGCACTCATCCACACTGTTGAGTGGCCAGTTAGATACAAATCCTGTTCTACTGATTACACTCAATGACATAATAGATGAAAATACGCTTAATCCGTGTCACTTCGCTTACGAGATACTAGTAGTGAACGCAGCGATTGTTATGGACTTTATGTTGTCAAGATTTTTGATTGGTTAAACGTTATTTTGGGAACTCTACTAGCTACTTTTTAATTAGTTTACTTTTTCACTTGTTTTAGTGCTCGCCGAATTACGATCGGCGCAGCCGTCATCCGTCAATACATTCATCACTGCCGCAGCATTCGCCAAATATTTCTAGTACCAACGCAGTATCTCTGGCTAACCCCGCCTCAGTTTGCTCTGGATCACCAGGCAATCAAGGTAGTGGGATACATTATAGTCAGCAGCATCCGGTTGTGCCAGATCCCGCGTCAAGTTGTACACATACGACTGAGCAGCGTCTCCGAGATGGTGGTCAGCTAGTCGCGGACACCATAAATCAGGATTTTGGAGCCAAAACAAGCACAGAATCGCAGTCCCCGTGTTTAGTTGCGGCTCTTAAAGGAACATTACCGAGTGGTAAAGATTGGGTAAGTTACGGTCAATTTTTGTTTATTTTTATAGACTGTCGATGTTGAAACGTTTTAAAAATTTAGGAATAGCATTGCATTCATCAGACAATTATGCACGGCATATATCATTTGCATCATATACTGTATACATGCACGAGGTCCAACGGGACGATAGCTGGGCTCACGGGGGGTTGGCCTTCGGAATTCCAGATTCGGGGAAACAGCCGGTCCGCGAGGAGTGTGCGTCGCGTTCGGCACCGCCTATAGGGGATGAGGGGGTGACACCGCCGTGGCATAATCCCTCCTCTGCCGTATGACCATACACGATGCTATTTTTTGCTCCTGGCGTTTGCAGATAGGGAGGGGGCCCCTCTTGTATGTCGGCCTTCCCAGGTTCCCCAGTTCATTCTCTCAAATAAATCGTTGGTTTCCTCTTGTTCTGGCCTCTTATGTTCCCCAGGTATTTTTGCGCCTCAAAAACTTAGTTAATTTTAAATCGTTTAACTAAAAATGTGGAATTTTTGGAATTTCGGTAAAAAATCCTCAAATTTTTCCCCGTTGTTCTAAAAATGACTTAAATTTCTCCTTCTTGTATATCCACATTTGCATTCATTCGTCATAAATTACACATAAGTGTTTGACGTTTTCTTAGAGTTACAGTTGAGCTGGGGAATCGGTCTCTGGTATTTTCACCTCGAATTGGAGTTCGAAACTGGGAGATTGCAACACAGCGTTGTAGCTATACAGAGGAAGACTTGCTCTGTAAAACGATGCGTATGACATCCATATAGCTTGAGCGGTTATGGAGCTAGCCGTTTTGTGTATTCTAGGTGTCATGAGCACATTTCAAGACCTCTTTTATTTTAAAGCCTGTGTTCTAAAAGGGGCACGTTGCAAAGCATTGTACAGTCTTTCGCAGCTTCTTGCTTCACAAAATGAACCTAATTTGCACTAGTTGTGGAGATACACTTCACAAAAAATGTTGTCGGACCCCTTTTTGACCCGACCCGAGCCCACTCGACTCATTTTTACGTCTAGAAGGATGTTGAATGGTATTGGAATCGCATCTAACTAAAGTGGCGCAAATAGAGCTACTAAGCTTTGGAATGAGCTATCGCAGGAGTCAGTCTACCCTAAGCTAAAGGTGAGTTACGCGTGTCAATCAAAAAACGGACACAGTCAAAATTTACCACTATAACCAGTGATAATTTTGTTATTACGCTCATTTTGCTCAGTACACTCAGAATTAAATATATTGATGAGTGTGATTCAAAAATCTTGAAATTTATCTATCAGTTCTATATTTATAATTTGGAAATCTATGTGCTCAAATAGATGCGCACAGGTCGACAATAATGAAATACATAGCTATGTTCTTCAAATAGGGGAAAATTCCAAGCAGTGTGCTCGGCTAAAAATAGAGAATTTTGTATGTTGGGCTTTAAATATGAGAATTTTCTTATAAAATCTCCAAATTTTTGTCTGCGGCGCTAAAATAGGTAAAATTTCCCTTATTGGATCTACACTGTAGTCAGCCGTTAAGTTACACCAAGATCTCCAGAGAGTTACAGATTAGTGCTTTATGATCCACTGTTTTCCAGGCAGAAGTGTTTGCCATTGTAATGTGCATAATACAACTTCTACAGATGAAGACTAGAGGGAAACAAATATGGATATTCCCTGATAGCATGGCTGCGATCCAAGCAATAGACAGCTATTAGTTTAAATCCAAGATAGTTGATGAGTGCAAGAGACGCATCGATGATTTAACCAGGGTGGGAATTGTAAACGCTGCCTGGATTCCGGGCCATAGCGGTATAGAAGGTAATGAAAGAGCAGATTGTCTTGCGAGGAAGGGGTCCAGGGCTATCTATTGTGGGCCACAGCCTGTGTTACCACTTTCTAATTGCCACACTATGAGATATCTCAAAGATACAACTCAGCACAGAATGGAGGTACGGTGGGCTGAGCTTAGCACTTGTAGAGCCACTTGATCCATCTTTCCAAAAGTTAGCAACAAGTGGTCGAGAAAGCTTGTCAGAATGACAAAATTCAGGCTTTAGATTATGCGTTCAAGCCATTACAGGACACAGTTGTCTAAATGATCACTGTCGTAAGATGCGATTAATAGCAGATGGAAAATGCAAGACATGTGGCACTCCAGAAACGATGGAACACTACATTTACGTTTGCAGGGCATGGAAGGAAATTTGGCATAGTATATATGGGGCGGAAATCACTAGCCGCGAGGAGGTCAGGGCAGGAAGTATTTTTAAGCTACTCCGCGTTCTACTAGAAACGGGAATGCTTAGCCAGCAAGTACATATTCAGTAGTGCGCTCATTATTTTTCAGGTTGTGTAATGGGAAGATCACTATTGCTGCCTAACACAATGCTGTGCATTATTACCTATTTTCCATCTTTTCTTTTTTTCAGATGAAATAAGTATTTTCAGTTCCCTCAATGATTGCCCCAGAGTTGGTATAATTTTGGAAGTTCGCTGTATCCAGTATCGTTAAGTAACGCAATTTTTTATCATGCATATGCGTAAATTACTCTGGACTTACAAAATATTTACCGAATGTACCTGTGGAAGTTAGTATTTACGGTTTATCAAAATGGTTTGCTTTTGTGCATACCAGAGCAAACGTTCTGTTGCAATATGGATATATTTTCTGAGACCTCGAGTTTTGATCCAGATTGTTTTCTGAATGAACTGCAAAGAGTTAGGACACAATGCATTGCGGAACGTTTTTGGCATGATGGATAAACATTAGTTATTCTCTCATTAATAAACACACAAAATAATTTTGGTTATCTATCGTTATGCCCTATACCAGAAATCGGATTTTATGTTCTTTTAACTGCGAGTTTTGATGCAGTGATCGGAATCTACTGAAAGTCTACAGGGTTCTCCAAATTGGGGTGTAGTAAACACCCTGGCATTTTTCGATTCCCCTTGGTTCAAAACATGCTCCCTGGAAAAATTTTGGGCTCCCCCGGTTCACCATCTTTTGGCAAATTTTTTTTGTTTCCAGTCGGCTAAATTCATAAAATTTGATCAAAGTTTATACTAAAATTCCTTTCTGAAGCCAAAAATTTAAGAAATTTTGTCAAAATTTGCTTCAAAATCGCTTTTTTCTCAATCAAAAGCGTTTTGGCAGTGTTTCTGACACGATTTTTAACCGTTTTCCTCTTGGCAAGTTCTGGCGCCCCCGGTTCATGTCCATCACAAAATGCGAATGGATAGCGAACATTTCAGCGAATGGAGAGCCAAGGTCTACACTGCTCTAAATAAGTGTATGCGAACTTCACAATGTTGCAATGGTGGTATGTAAAAAAATTTGTAATTTTCTAGGTAAATCGCACTGCTGGACCGGGTTGTTCAACTGCTACGGTAAGACCGGAAACTTGTGAGCGGAGTCCTCCAGTGATCGATCCAGTTAATTCTCGTCAACGTGTCACAGACATTATTAGATATCCATTTGATCCTGTTACTCCTGGCGGCGTCGTGTCAACCAATCGACCGACATTGTCTGCTGTGGTTGGTCCAAGCGATTCCAGTGGAACTGTTTTGTCAACCAAGACACCGTTTTCAGGTCAGCGGCAAACCGTTTCACCTTCGCGTCACCGCGTACGTTGCATTGAGAACTCGGCTACAACTGATTGTGTAGCGCAACAAAATCGCCAAAGCCAACAGAGAGTTTCTGACCAGGAAACCGGGGGTGATAGAGTGCGTCAGCGGTCGTCTGAAATCCCGCAGGATGTCCAAAAGCCTTTGTTAGGAAATGGGCAAGATGGTGTTTCGGACTCTCAAACAGATTCTAATGTTGCAACTACATGTTCGAATTCAGCCGCGTCAGTGTCTGTCGTTAAGAAACCAGAAACTTGTAATATATCACCAAATTCAAGCTTTGTAGAAGGTGCAAAAGCACCAATGAACTCTGTGTTACAACAAGCATCGCATGCAAATAACACTTCTACTTCTGGTCAACCCGAATCAACTTCGTCCACAATCGTGTCTCCAGTGGGGACTGAAAGGCTAAACATTAATGAGCAACAACAGACGGCTGATATATCGATTGCAACCTGCTCAGCATCACATGCTAAATCACAGCCTCTAGAGCAAGTTTTTTCCGAAGTTCGGTCGCCTCAAATTCAGTCTGTAGTTGATCAGCAGCAACAACCGTGTGCTCAATATCAACAGCAGCAACAATTTGTACCTTTATGCACGAGACCATCACAAGTATCGGGTTACAACAGCACTGTTGTCGGAGGCAGCAACAGGCTCAATGTCCCCGGTGTCGTTCAGCCTCTCCCGCAAGACCAGCACATGATAAGATATCAGCGACCATCTGGTTGTGGAGCTGTGAATCCATCGATGCAGCCCGCATACCATCACCATGCGAGTATGTTTAAACTATTTTTCATAAGCTGCCGCCTAGCATAACTTGTACGTCGCTGTCTGAATCTTTGGGTTTATATTTGCCGCGAAAGCTAGTGGCACATAATGTTCGTTGTAGTTGAAATACACTTTCGTGGCTGATTATTGTCTTGATAGCTTAAAGTTGCATTCGAAAAACTGAGCTAGTATGTTATCTACATGTGTTGATTGAGCATCAATGTATATGCTATACTATGACGTTTAGAAAAAATTGCAATAGATATATACCGACATATCAGCGTGCGGATTGATAAATTTTAGCTTATAATTTCCTACCATTGCGGAAATTAAATTTTGTTACCGGAGTTCCGGGCGGTTCCAAGTACACAAATTCTTTGTCAGTTTACATCAGAGTTACATCTTTGTTTCGTAACAGGAATATATTTTAATGAGTTGTTCCACTGTATGTTAACGTTACAGTTTCTCATTTCTCCGAATTCATAAACTAGGCATTTTTCCACGATTCTTGTTTATTTCTCTTTGGGTCTACTTTCTGGGCCGCTGTGAGTCCAAATGGTTTTTGCGACTCGATTTTTGGAATACAGCCTCTCTACAGTTATTTGGATACATATTGCACTCATGCATCAAGAATGGCCTATATAGGTATTTCGGTAGGCTGATAAAGATGGCTCGGTAACCTAGAGATCAGCAGAAATATTTCATGGTTTTCGTTGTGTGTTTTTAGAGGTCGACTGTCGGCAAACCCGATTTACTGAATTTCGTCTTTGGTCAATTATTTGGATATGCGTTGTTTTTTGAGTCATCGATAGTTTTAGTGAATGAAATAACAAAGGGTATTGTTATGACTGAGAAGGCATTTTCACTCCAAGCATAGTATTAGTTCCTTTTTCCAATGCCCGTTGAGCTAATTTTTTTGCAGCTTATTATATTTATTATGTTGTTTTAGATATACCACAGTGCAGTACTCAGCAACCGGATGGTCCTTCGACTCTGCGACAGAATGAAGCAGCTGGCATTAGTGTTACTAATTGCGACCGGCAATCAGGAAGTAATGTACCGCAAAATCAGCAGGGGAATTCGAATTATCTATCTCGAAAAGGTTTGAGCTGTGATACGGTAAGTTGTCAGGCTCCTAACGCCACCGTTTCTACAATAGCTTCAATTTCGTCAAGTATTGCAACTTCACAGTCCGGTGGCGCTAGTGCCGCTCATCCTCATAACATGCCTCAGTGTAGTCAGCCACAGACGACAATCGTACAGGATCAGCAACCGAATCAGCCTTGTCGTGGTGGAATGAACCCAACTGCCCCATCTGGAATATCCGCGGTCTCGTCACCGTATACTTTGCAAGGACTGCCTGCGTTGCATCCTCCGCCACCGTCTGGATTTTTAGGCATTGCAACAGGCCCACATAGTCAGCAATGTCCTACTTCGTCAAATATTCAGGTTTCGCCACTTCACGTGGGGCAAACTAACGGTTACAGCGGTGTCCGCTATTCTGGATATCAGTCATTTGCCCCCAGTGCCGCAGTATATCCACATGTCCCCGCTGTTGTACAAGGCCCAATTCAAAGGCATCCCGGTTCGTATACTGGAAGTTCTAATAACAATTTGATGACTCATCAACCATTCTACGCCAACCAACAACCGCAACAGTCGCCCACGACAAGTTCTGCTGCTTGTTTCGCGCCGAATGTGACTGCACCTGGAAGCTCAATGGATCAATCGCATCCGCCGGAGCCTACACCACCAGCTGCTTCACATAGTGCTATGGTACGTAAGTGTAACCGCCTGTCACTCATGTTTTATTGCATGAGCAACGGATGTTTCAATTTTATTGTGGATTAAGTAAAATGTCACAGACAATTTATCCAGATGCCTCTATTTATGCCGCTTTCCATTTGCGCCCTTTTCAATGGTATATATAATTATATCTCAGAAATATTAGAATTATAGCTACACCGCAAAGGCAAAGATTGTCGACGGGTTTTGTGAGTGATGGTGTATGTACCCTATGTCACATGCAGACGTCTCTAGCCTGCTGCCGGTCTTACGCCTTTATTTGAATTGTGCTTTTTGCAATGTTTGTTTTACATGATTACCTCAAACGGAAGCTTGATAGTGACGCGTGAAAACCGGAAATTTGATATAAAAACGAGAAATCTCTTAAGAAAATATTTAAGAAATTTATCCTCGAACACTGAAGATATATTTTTATTAGTTTGCATAATATCGCTACTGCAAAAAAAATCAAAAGGAGCGTCTATGAAAAATCTTCTCATCGAGAAGTGCAGCTTTGTTATAAAATTTTCTACCCAAAATACCTATTTTCGTACGCGAATGGTTAGAGAGGTCTGAATTTTTGTCGTTTTAGGGCCATTTTACATGGCAAACATTAAAAAATGGTGTGCTAATTTGATTTGAAAACCAGGAGAAAACGGGAATTTGGCAGCCCAAAAATACTGGTAACTCTGATTTTAAAGAATGATTGTAAGGTAGTCCCGTATTTTTCGACGTAACACAAGGGAGGCTGGATTTTATAAAAGCAATAGAACCCTTGTTACATAATAGGTGTTTGGTTTTTCTTTCCAAAACCACCACCCCTGAACTGAGCCGTTCTTACCACGCTACATCCGATATTTATCAATATTCTGTTGCTCTCAAACAACGGGATATTTGTTCATAAGTTGCTATGTAATTTCTTAATATTATGTGCTAACTGTTACCATAACATTTGTTAAACGTTGATCAAATTTCGAGATCTACAGCTTTTCAGAACATCACTTTTTTATGGGATCACTCCATTAGCCTCCATAGGGCCGAAATTGGTTCACCGTCCATTTGCCAGGGATATAGATTTTTCAAATTTCAGCATGTTATATATTGTTTGTTTTGCTGCACAACGGGTGTGTATTATGTTATCAAGCACACTAAATACGACGGGTTTTGTTATCTAGACTCCCGCATGACTAAACCACACGTATCAGTGGTTCACTAAAAGGGGTTTCAAGGGTAAACAATTGTTACCTGATCTTATGAATATGGTAAAATAAATAGGAGCATTAATGCGGGGATCACTCAAGTCGGTGTGAATCGCTTTCGAAGCTCAATTATATTGTTTTCCGAAAGCGTGGTTAATATATACACAAATATAGAATGAAGGCTAAGGATCGTTTAATCATAAAATCTACATTTATATATAGGGAAAATGCCATCATGTAAAAGTCATTGTAAGGAAAAAAATTATGGCCATTTATGAACGTTTAAAAGTTTCGTTCGGAGTCTCGTTAGCGGGTGCACTTTCATATCGGGGTCGTGGCAAATCAAGTCGAAGTCAGCCTCCACAGCATCAAAAGCACGGCATTATTTCTTAAATTCCCAGAAATATTGCGAACTTCATCAAAAATAAAAATGTCAATCAAATATTTTTCTGCCAGGTATAAATAAGAATTGAGATGTCTGTAAAAATTTAGATTGGCAATTATTCAGTTAACTTGTCCTGGATGTATATCTAAATTTATTGTAATGTGTTTGATGGTTTTATTATGTTTGCTGCTATTTTAGAGCATCTTACAATCAAGTCAATTCGGTGTGATCTCCTCATCTGGCGGGTCGGTGTCTGCGATATCGTGTTCGCCATTCATGATTTCTTCTCACGTCGTTCATTCAGCAACCGCTCCGATACATCTCACCCCGCAACAACATCAACAGTTACGACATCAACAACCGCATCTAGTTCCTTTATCCTCATTTAGTTGCTCGCTTGCACAACCTCAACCACAAGAAACGCATATTGCTGGCGACAGTAGTGAACTTCAGGTTTCAGCGTCTACTGAAGCAAATGATGTTTGCAAAAGCGACACCCCAAAAGTGCGGAAACAAAGGAAGCCCCGCGAGCCTGGGTTAGCGAAATCGCCGCGTCAGCCTAGAGGACATAAACGAGTTAGCGACAGTAAGGCTGGGGGCAAGGCCGGTTCAATAGCCGAGTTAGATTCTACTTTAGGGAGTGGAGATGTCTCGGCTATGCTATCGGTAGACGGAGATTCGAAGCAAAGGAAGCGCGGTCGAAAACCTGGCTACAAACGGACGCCTAAAAATGTAGGAGTGGAAGGATCCACGACGTTCGACAGCAGCCGGCAAGCATATTCCACATCTGGAGCAGGCGCTGAAATAGGTAATATTAATATATATGCATGACAGGAATAACCAGAACCCCCAGTCGGAATTGTGAATTTAAAACGGAACAGGATCTGGAAGCTGGTCGTATAAATATGTAATAGTAAAACAAATGAACTACAAAAACGTACAGTGGATAAAAATTTTTAAAACATAACATTTGTGTTGAACTTATTGTCATGATATTACTGTTTTCTTGAAGAGCCTGAGAAAGTCAAAAATGTTTTTTGTCGATCGAAATTGATGGTTCTCGGAGAGAACTTTCAAACCCCTGTTTGCGATTTCTTGAAACAGAACCCACATATTATAGTATTTTTGCATAATGAGTAGAAAAAGAGTTTTTGGTCCAGTATTTACGTCGGATTGGTGATGCAAACTTGAAGTTGTGTTTACTTGAGAGTTGTCGTGGAGACTATTCCTTTGATCTCAAATTTGGCCACATTATATTTGAAAATTTTGGCGGATCTCCTTGGCATGAAGTGGAGCAAAAGATGCGGAAATTTTTTAACCGGAATCCCAGTTCCTGTATGGTTTAACCTTTTGCCGGAACAGCAACTGGAACATAATTTTGCTGGAACCCGGACAAGAATTTCGGTTACGCCCTCATAACTGCTCTTAGGGTTTATTGTCCTTGATTGTTTCCTAAATGTCGTACGTGGATTTGTTAGCACCGAAACTGTGGCATTCCTGAAGGTATTTGCAAAATTCGATGTTCCCAAACCTGGGTTATCTAAAGTGCGGTGGGCGTGACATTTTCGGTATCCCTTGGTAAAAACTTGATCCTACATTGAGTTCCCCTAGAAAAATTTGGCTCCCCAGGCGAAATGCCTCTGGGGAAATTTTTGGCTTCCCACGGTAAGAACACCTCTCATTTGACATGAAACCTTGACTACATTTTTTACAATCTGTTTATGAAGTTAAGATTTGATAAATTTTAGCAAAAAAAATGATTGAAAAGGGGTTTAATTTGGCTATATGTTAGCGATTTTAGTGTTTTACGCTAAAAACTTAAATTTTGAAAATTTTTAGATTTTGCCGCCTGTTTACACCCCTCGGCAAATTTCCTCAAGGCATTTGCACAGTTCAATGTTCCCAAGCCTGGCTTCTTTAAAGCGGCGAAGGCAGTTAACCGCTTCTCCCCGGAAAAATTTAGCGACCCCAGTTCCGACCCAAAGGGCCCCTCGGTATATGTCCTCCTGGCATAAAGTTTCAGCCAATGGAGAAGCCAGCAAATGTATCTCCGTATGGTTCTAAACTTTATTAGTATGGAGAAAAGGGTGTGAATCAAGAAGTGGTCATATTGAATATCACCGGGCTCACAACGTGGAGTATTATCGTTATTATATTAGTGAATGATGGTTGACGAGGGCTTAGACTCTTAAATTCTGGGTTTTTATCGAAACATACTCCGCATTTGCATTCCTTAAGTTTTTGTGTGTTTGCACGTAAATGCTGTCCGCACGGGGGAGGGGGTGGAGCCTGCGCAGTCGCAAGGAGGTCCGACTCTCAGGGAGCAATACTTCTATCTCTCCAAATTAGGGAACGATCGAATATTCGGGATTCGGCCGAATAGTTGGCAATATTCGGCCGAATACCGAATAGTTGACTGGCCGCTGTTAGTTGAAAAATAGAGTAAAAATCAGCCCACCAGATATCCTAATTTTACGGCCGGAGTCCAGATAATGATGCTGCAAACCGCTAAATACGTCCAACGTGTTGCAACTTTGGTAAGACAAGATGCGTTTGAGACTCATTAATTCAGTTCGTAGCCGGATCGAATGTTCTGATCACCACAGTTATGTTCTTCATCAGCCGTGCACTATCTCGCTGCCATAATAGTTGTGAAATTAATACTTTGGGGTCTAAATGCAGCAGGATTTGTTCGTTTTCTTTGACACATCGTGAATGTGAAGTGAGACATCATGCTATGCCGTTCTACATAATCCCAACCCTGAGTCTACCGCCCCCGAACACCACGCACTGAGCCGTTCTTTTTTTAACGATATGACTTCACGCACCAATTATCGCCGTTGTCCAGATAATGAAGTTATAAAAAATCAATAAAAAACAAAATTATAACTTCAACCTAACAAACGAGAGCACAAAGCAAAAAAATTCATCGAACAAAAACTATCGCTGACTCAGCAACACAACACAAAACGACCTGTTGTATGGTGCACGTACATACAGTGGTGGATTTATTGAGTTATAGATTCCTCATCGTACATAGGTGTTGCGAACAACTATTCGGTATTCGGTCGTTCCCTACTCCATAATATGCTTATGTGCAATTCTACATGTGATATAACTGCCTTCTTCAAATTTGTTGCCCCTGACATTTTTGGTACTCCTTGGAAAAATATTGCTCCGCGGTTGGAGCCCCCTGGTAAAATTTTTGCTCCCCACCTTCGTGGTAAGAACACCTACGGCGCATAAAAACTTAATCGCAACCCATTCGCATGCCTTTCTGAAGTTGAGAATTTGATTAATAAATGTATAAAATTGTCGAAAAGTTGCTTATAACTTAAATCAAAACTTGTTTGCACGGTTTCTGAGACCATTTATTGATATTTTGAACTTTGCATGAATAAAAATCTTGAATATTCTTAGATTTCGAAGCCGTAGCGTACCTCCCGCTCCTCCCAGTTTTAACTTGGGCCTTCCGAGTTCATGCCGCTGTGCAATCCGTCGTTCCCAGTTCTTTATCAGCTACGTCCATTGGTTCATGCCCCCTGCCAAGTCTGGGTAAGCTTGAATAATTATGTCTTCAAGAAATGAACAACTTGCGCAGAATAACTTCTATTTGAATGTTATGGGTGTACATCCCAGGCTCATTCAGATGCTTTAGCAATTACTGAAATTGAACGAGCGGGGTTTCCACTGAGGGCGCTAGAGGGGGAAATCGTGAAAATTTCTTTCATTGTCTGTTCCTATCATTTATAACTCATTTTCACATATACGGGCATCTACAAATTTTTTGTTCGATAGCAAAAGTGACGTGGATGTGCTCTGTGATTACATGATTATCTGCCCCTGGAGATCCAAGGGGCCCGACCGTGAGTGAGTTCTTGCCAGGATTTTCGATCTTCTACCAGCACCGCCATCGATGGGAATGGATTGATTCGCCATTAGCGTTATGGAACGTGACGAAATGCGTATTCGATATCGGTTGACACCTGTCGTTTTCAAGTGAGATTGCTGCGACCTTGTGGACGACGCCATTGCGGAGGAGCTTGATTGAGTAGGAGGCGCTTATGAAGACGACTCTTGTCCATGCGTAGGACATGACCTAACAATTATAGGTGTTTGGTTTTCATGGTTGTATCAAGGTCTTGGGAATGTCCGATGCGCACTCTTATGTCAACATTGCGTATATGGTCAAGTTTTGTGACACCTAGTAAGCGCCTGCGACAGTAATTTTCGAATACTTACAGGTGAGTAAAATCGACTTTTTTGCAGATCCATGTTTCGCTACCATATAATAGTATTTGCCGAATTGCCGCGTTGTAGATATTGATTTTTGTGCTTAAGGATATTTCGATGTGCTCTGTAGTTGAGCGCAAACAGCTCCAACCCCACCTTCGCTATCAAAATGCCAAAAACCGGTTTTAAGGGTTCTTTGCCAAATCTGGCCATACAGGTACCAGTGTTTCGCAGCCCATATCTCGCGAATCAGGTTTCACATCGAAAAATAGAGATCACGCAGAACCAATTCATCGAGGTTCACAACTTTGCTGACCACGACTTTTTTGTGGGATCACTTCCTGGGCCGCGGCGGGCTTGAATATGGTTCGTATACCCTTTGCCAGAAATAGTGATTTTTCAATTTTCTACATGTTATTGCTAGCTTTTACTTTACTAGGTGTGCCTATTATATTATTAAGCACGCTGGATACCTTGGTTTTGCTATCTAGAGTCTAATCTGACTATATTATTCGTTTTCATGGGATTTCGAGGGTTTTACGTCGACGAATCCGATTTTCGAAATATTCATTTTTGTTTGGTTATGTATTGCTTGCAAGGCATCAAGAATGGTTTATGCATAGGTATTTTTAAGGCTGAATAAAATGATTTGGGAATGTAGTGTCTACTATGGATATTTCATGGTCTTTCATGGGTTTTCAATTGGTTTAGTGTCAATGAACCAGATTTTCCGAATATAGTCTGTCTTAGCTATTTAACTAAGGCAGACTATATTAGTTGTCTAACTTATTGTGTACAGGCCACCAAAATTGGCTGTATATATAGGTTTTCCAGTAGGCTAAATACGATGGTTTGGTTATCTAGAGTTCAGCAGAAATACTTGTTGCGTTGCCACTTGTTTTCGTTAGGTGTAGGGTCGACGAGGTTTTAGGATTTTCAATGGGCTCAGGGTTTAAGAGGTTTTAGTATGGTACGTACATTCATGAAACACAACTTGTTACAGGTGAATATACAAAATGATAACTTAAAATGAAACCACGCTCGCTTCGTTTCACCCTCACTGGCGAGTTACACCAGCTTTGAAGTCCTCAAACGAGTGACAAATTTATTTGATGAGCTCTGTGCCAGGTTGGAAACCATAGAGGATTGTAAATAGCTTAATGCCTCCTATGCTGTGATAAATCCATATGTACAGAAACCTGAATCATTGTTTTTTTCAACCTGAGAATGTCTCAGAGTTGTCTTTGACACTTAATACAGTAACATCACAATATCTTCACGTACACCAGTGCTGCTGAAGTTTATAGACGTATGGTTAGAATCGTTTGGACTGTATAACTTTGCGCCTAGGCGGAATTAGATTGTTTTCGGAATCCTAGGTGTTTTTTACTATAAGCGGCGTCAAAATATCAATGCAATATTTTATTTTAGATTTGTCGATAGCACATACGACTGCGACAACTACAATAGCACATCAGACATCGGACATTGCGTTGACCGAACTTACTAATGACGTGGTTGCACGTGCAACCGTTAGCGCTTGTAAGAACACTCTTGGGATTGGTTCTTCTCTTGAAGCTGATGGTAAGAACAACGTATCCAACAGGCTTGCAGTGGAAAAATTGCCTTTTACGGAGCTAAAAGCAACTGAGTTGGAAATGAATATCGAAGAAAACGTGGTGACTTCACAGGAACACAGTCGTATGACTGATGATGTGATAGGTTGTTGTACGGAAGTCACTATGCAGTCTCCAAGTGCAACTAAAATAGAAATTGACCCATGTCAGAACTCAAGCTCAAATGCTATGGAAGAAGGTACTAGTTATCGGCAGATAGATACAGCCGTTGGCGAAGACTGCTATGGAAATACTTGCAATAATTCGAAGAACAATAATACTGTGGGTTCTGTACAGGATAGTGTTGCTTCTCTGATAGACGAACCTGTTGAGTCGAAATATGGAGCAACACCCATAAATAAGAGGAAATTAGTGAAGGACCGGAAGCAGAGAACCCCTAGGGCTGTGGCACCTGGGACACGGCGTACACGTCGAACGGCCATTAAGGATGGGCCAGAACAAGAAAGTCAGGACATCCCGGTGGAGGGCGGAGTTGATGAATCCTCTGCAACGCTTAAAGAAGGACTATTACCTAGTAGAAAACCAAATAGTGATAAGACGAAACGCGAAGAAGCTGAGGCCGAAGCGCAGCTCGAACAACAACAGCGGCGACAGCGAACGCCTCGAGCCCAGAAGGAAAAGAAGCCAAAGAAACAGAAGTTGGTTTTGGAAACTATATATTTTGTCTTGAGTCTGTTCGTTTTGTGTTTGCTACAGAATGAATTGTGCATACTTGTGTTTTGTTTTGCTTCAAGTGAAAAAAGTTCACTTATATAGTTCGGTGTAGAGACAACTCAGCTGATTTTCCTCAAACTAAAATGGGAACTTGCTAAATTATTACTTATCTTATTTCTTTAACAACAATAAACAAAAAAGAGAATTATTGACGGAGGCAAGACGAGCCACCGAAGGTGGCGAGTCGCAGCCGGAGGCGTACATTTAACTTTATATATATCAATATACTAGACGCAAAATTTCAATTTTCTCTGTGACTTTTTTTTTGTTTGTCACAGACAGGTCTGCAGGTTGAACGCCTGGGCCGATTTTAGAAATTTTTTTTTCTTCGTGTTGCATATTCTCTTGCGGAGTGCCCTTTCATTGAGCACTTTTTTCTACGAAAATTGCTTTGTACTCAAAATTAAGCAAATGTTGCTCAAACTTAGGGATTTTTGCCATTTTTTCAGCTTTTTCACTGCATCTCGACAACCGTTCGTGCTATTTCGGCGATTTTTTTACATAAAATGTATTTTCACGTTTTCTAAACAGCTGTATATAGCTGATTGACGTATTTCATCTCTTTCCTTAAAAATTAAGCAAATTCTCTTAAAATTGACTTAGGGAAACCTAAATTCATCATATCTCGACAACCGTTCGTGCTATCTCGGTCATTTTTTGACATAACATGTACCTTCACGTTTTCTAAAAGACTGTATACGAGTGATCTACTTACCTTTATAAATTCTCTTAAAATTAAGCAAAGTCTCTTAAAAATGAGTGAAAAATTGTTAAGTGTGTTATAACTTTTGAATGACTCGGCCGATTTGGACTAAATTTCATTGATGGGTACAACTTGGCAGATGTATTGTCATTCTACTGTATAAATAACTAGACGTTTTCATGTCTTCCTCTTATTATTGTTACCAAAAATGTTAGAAATTCCACAAGCTGTATGCACTATTCACGCCGTTGTTAACCACCATGCCTCCGTCACCCACGTTTACGTGTTACTAGTATAGTTTGTTTCTTGGGCACATATTATTATTGTTAAAATACTATAATAATTTTCATCTGGCTTCGTATTTGTAGTGCTTTAAAGATTTAGTATCAATAATCACGTCATGCCCTTACCTATCTTAAGCTTTGTGTGGAACAATCAATCTTAAATTTTATCGTCACTATAAGTTAAAATTTGAAAATTTTCATCTGAATTGGGCTAGACTAGATCTTGGTTTATACGGCGGCTGAATGAGATAAATGCAATTGTAGGATTTGACAAGAGCAATTATTTTATTTTCTTAATATGCGTTCGTTACGACTTCAGAGTGAAAAATCGCTTTGGAAATAGTGATTTGTTAATTTTAATAACAGTTACATATTATTGGTCATTTGAGAAAAATAAAAATGCTGTACGGTATAGAAAAAAGGTTAATAATGGTAGCCATGTTACCCTTAATGTATTGCGGGTGTATTTATTACCGTTCTGGCACTTCCGAATAAAGTAGTTTTGGTAATTCAGCGTTAATAATTGTGTAAACTAGTTCGTTTCACTTATTACCGAGAATTTGTACTAATTTTTTTGGTCGTTGTATACGTACTGTTTAAATTTTTGTTCTGTTATTTTATGCTGCATTTAAGATTTACGCGAAGAAAACGTGTTCCAACAAAGCGCAAACGGAAAGTGGATGAATATGAATCGGATCGTGGTTCCGGTGGCGAAAATTCGGACGCTAATGATGCTGTAGTGACCAAACGGACGGCAACAACGGCTGATGACGACGAAAATGAGTCGAACAATGGAATTGAAGTTAGCAGCGCTGCCCTTACTGAATTATTCTGAGTGTGATTTCAAGAATTTTTACTATTCGTGTGGCACATTATATATTTGATAACCAATTTGTATATTTTTATTGCTGCATAGGCTAAACATGATATGGATGTGGTGAGTGGCTTCCTATCACTTGGTTAGCAGTCGAAGCAGTGGGTCCAAAACATTGTGGCGGTGCAACACTGTTAGCCTTATGTCTTTATATAATGATATCGCCGTGGATTCCGGTTCTTGGAAAACGTCAATTACGGTTCAGATTATAATAATAATAATAATATTGACTTTCAACATTTCAGTGACAGTATTTATACAGTTTCCTCGATTTGGGCAGCAACCAACGACATTATTTTCTATTCTGTAATATCCTTCTTTCAGGGAGTAACCGGAATTCCGGTTCCGGCGAAAATCGTGTTCTGGTTCCGGCAAAGGGCAAAAACCATACCGGAACCGGAATTCCGGTTTAAAAATTTTGCTTGAAATTTTCCACGCTTTTTGCTTCATCCTGTAATCCAAACATACGTAATATATATTACACAATGATAAAGCTCCAATACAACCAAGCAAAAGAAAAGATTAACTAACCAATTTGCCGTGTGAAACGTAAGTGGGGCACATAATTTGAGCAGGAATTTTTCATAATAACCTGCAGGAGTTTGTTAAATCAAAGCCAGGTCGATGCTTGTAGCAGCTATTTTACACATCCAGAAGTCTGTGGGATACGTTTGAATTAAACCGGTCCAACTCGGTAACAGAGTATGGCTTACGCAGAAGTACTTAGGGTATGCTTGGCTAACATAAATTGCGTCAGGCACCCGCCAGGGCGCTTGTAAACTTGGTAAATCTGTCTAAATTAAAGTAAACTAACGTTGTCTGCAACGCATCTAGAAACTGTTTTCTTGGCTATGAACTGTATTTATTGAAACTGTGCGAGCAGCATCACAGTGTGTCTCATTTATAGCATTCTGATTAGAAAGTTGTCATCATTATCATCTAGCTGACGGGCACTGTTTGTCCAACGCTAGACTAAACAGCGTCTCTGACCACTGATCATAAAATTACCTTCTATCTATTAATTTCTCTTAGAATCATATAAACCAATAATTTTAAGTTTCCTTCCGAAGAACATCCAACAAACGAATGTGTAGTAAAGGGAGGCGACTGGAGACAGAGCCGAAAGTGTGTATTCTACGCTCCAAGCTTTGTAAGCACATTCGATTTGACGCAGTATACGGAATGGTGTACAGTGGAAGGCATTTTTTGCTCTGAGTGTCCAAAAAACCGACAAATATATAGATCAATAAATAAACATTATTAGCTTCCTCACTCTCTTTAAAGTTTCAGAAAGGCAATAATACCATCGCAATACATTAAGTTTAATGTAAAGTTATTTTTAATGCATTTTAAATCCACTATATATACCTTCATTTCTTCCATTATCTGTTTTACTATATATAAATTTCGAAGACCAGGTTCCGGATCCGGTTTAAATGGACGGTTCCGGTTGCTGGTTCCGGTTCCGGTTATTCCCTGCCTTCTTTATTACCATAGCACTGTGAGGCCAAAAATTTAGGCACAATACAGCGTTTAGTCATAGCGAACAGTTGTGGAAAAGTCACTAAAAAGTAGAGAAGCTTTTGATAGGGTTAATATTTTTTCGTACCGCTGCGTTTTACTTGAAATATCTCTGTTTTAATCTCTCTAATCTGCAGAAATTAACTTGTTTTTTATCATTGAACATCGTAATATATGTGACATCAAATTGTTTTCTGGATACGCTAATCTGTATGAAATCATGTATTTCTCTTTTTTAGTCCGACTGAAATTGTTCAACCAGACTTGCCTGAAATCAACTTATTTTGTTTTTGGCCGCTCTAAACTGTCTGAAATCAACTCGTATGAAATATAGACGATATGCGACTACCTTGTTCATGATATTTTCTTTATCTCGTAGGAAACTATATAATTGTCGGGCTACATAAATGCTGCTACCGTAGTATTGCTGTTACCCAAATGTACGGCATCGTCCAGTTTTGAAGCGGATTTCGCTCATCATAAGAATATCTTATTTTAATATCCGTTGCTAATACATCATGAATTAACAGAATATTTTTTTTCACAAATTCTTTGTAATAATATATTTAGAAACGTCGCTCTGGTCGCATAACAAAACGTAAAAAGTATAGCGAAGATCCTTGGGATGCTGTATTGTCGGACGCCGATGACCAGAATGAGTCGACGCGAAATTCGAAGAAAGGCGAAACTGACGCGGCGTCATTATTTTTTGTGGTAAAAACAATAATTATTTTTATCCAATCTGCCAGTTTTTGGCGGTGTTTGTTGTTTTATTTTTGTATAACAGGTATGACTTATGACATAGATTTTTTTCTATTGAGAGCGCAAAATCTTACTTCACTTTTTTGGTGTTATGACAGTAATAATTCGTGCTGCGACATTCATATAAATTCTGTCAAGGGCTAGGCGTTTTGTTCTTTATGGCAGGATTAAAATAGTAATCATGGGCCCTAAAATGTTTTCCTAACACCAACCCTGGCAAAACAGAAAAACCTGGGCGATTACTTCAAAGTTAACTGGTCGTATAAAAATACCTCTAGATTATGTGGTGTCTCAAAAATTGGGATACTGCTAAAAATGTTTCGAAACAATATGGTTCAATCGTCCAAGACGAACTGTTGTTCTCACCCCATTGTTGAATAGGGATCGAACAAAACCCCAGAATCTGGCCAAAATTGGACGAAACTGAAGTCTAGGGCATACGGTTCCCGAATTAGAATAGTCATGGCGTGTTGCGGCTATGTCATAGCACCTGGTGGCGTTGCTTCGGGGGCGTCAGGTTCACCATGGAGAGCCAAAAATACGTGGGAATTTTCAGGTTGTCTTGATCATGTCCTCGCGCTTTATTTTACTCACTAATTTAAATTGAATGATTGAAATAAGTGCTACTAAATTTTATTTCAAGTGTGTTTGTTGAGACGCACACTGTCACCTCAAAACACCTAAAGTGCTCGGTGGACCGGCCTAGTAGGAGCCAAGAATAACGCGGAATCATGACATGGCGAACTTAAAATGCGTGGATCTCCTTCCCTCAGTGGAGAATTATGGTATATTTATTGTTTTTAGGAAAATCCAACTGACGATGAGCAATTTGTTGTTGAAAAAATTATGTCGATGCGAAATCGAACTGATGCTCAGACCGGTGGTGAAGCTGAAGTTGAGGAATTTTATGTCAAATATCGCAATTTGTGAGTACTTGTTTTTTCATTTTATTGTCGCATTATTTGTGTTCCGTAACACCTGTTTACCTCTTGATTAGTTTTAGGAGAAATATTTTCATGCTATATATTGTTTTCCGACCTGAAAAGTCGTATCATTCAAATTCACTTCTGTAAAATATCGCAATTATAAAGATGAACAAAACATCTACATAACTGTGGTTATTGTATTATACTTGCTTCTACATAATGCGGTAAATTTTGCCAAGGGGGGCATGAATCGGGCCCCTTGACTTGGAACCGGGGAGGCGCCGGATTTTGTCATAAAACATACGCTGCCATACAGCGTCTTCCTCTTTTGAACCGGTGTGCACTCTGGGCTTCGAAACCAAGCATTTTCAAAATGTTAAAATTTTAATAGTCATCGCTTATATTATTAATAAATACCCGCAGATAAACGCCTCTAATGAAGTGAAAAGCATCTGATCAACCAATTTTTATTAAATCAATCAAATTTTTAACTTTACGAAGCCGAATCATTTTATCAAGTTTTGATGTCAAACGGACGTGCTTTTGCCGGCACGAATCAAAAAAATTACTAGGAGACATTTGCATGTGAGTTCCAACCGGGGCATTCGTTATCTGCCGGGGGGCACTGGAAACATACCAGGAAGTCTCCAGCCTCCACATGATTAATACCCTGTTCTAAATTTCAACCGTGCTTCGTTTTCTCATTGCACAATTTTAGCTCGTATCTTCACTGTGAGTGGAAAACAGCCGAGGAGCTAGAAGAAGGCGACAAACGTGTTTTGGGGAAAATTAAACGGTTTATTCAAAAGCGCGAAAATGGCATTATGGTGGAGGTGAGAATTGATGTGCTTAATTAATGTCTATTCATGTTTACATCTATACGATGTAGTCCTGATTTTTTTCTTATAAACCGCGATTTCAAAACAAATTAAATTCAGCGAGACGATTTAGGAGCAGGACTGAGGCAGAAAACCGACCGAAGCGTTTTTTATTACTGTAGCAATACGT
>JASANE010015042.1:0-56922 GCA_030248225.1 Trileptium ribeirensis
GGTAGGGGTCGGATACGGAGAGGGTAGAAACAGGAAGTATGTCGATTTCTGTGACATGTGTTATAGAGTAGTCACCTGACGGAGGGGCAACTGACATGTCGCCTTACGGGTCGGACGGATCAAGACCTGCTTAGGGTCGTCGAACTTCTTGATGGATAGGCTGCATAGTGATGTGCGAGACTTTTATCGGTGACCCTGCAGTAAGAAGGGGAAATAGTCGAAATGGCGATAATCAGGTGACTATGGATGTTACGGATTAGGAAAACAAGAGATTCAGCGGTCACCCTCGGCCGAAGCACAGGGCACCATTAGACCCGGCGACGCCTTTTAGTCTTTCGGTGACATAGGCTGCTTGGCGTTGCCTTCGGTTCCATCGTCGGCGGCCTTGTTCGACAGGATAAGAGATCAGCAGAGCGACGATTCAACGAAATCGGCTTAGAGTAGTGATTCATCATGAGGATTTTAGACATTGAGGGTTGACACAAAGCACGAAAAAAGAATGGTTCGTTCGAGAGGGCGGGTGAAGAAACGGAGGGGCATTGGGCTAAGGTGTTGTACGTAATATATCTATACATATATAGGTGTATAAAATGTGTCGAAAAAAGATACCAATTTTACGCCCACCTTAACAGCCAAACTTAGCGTAAGTAACAGCTGTTTGCTCAAATCTGGCATGTTTGCTCCTTACATTTCGGGTGAACCCCTCGTGTGACCTGGGACATTTTGACCTTAAGCCCATGAAATTCACTATCGCAAAGTGCTTGGGTCGTTTTCCCGAAATCTAAACCGTTGGACGGTTACGAGCCGACAACGACCCCGCCCTCCGTCGTTCCCGAATCATTCGGAACTACCGTATCCCTTAATTCTCCATTAGTTTAAGCTTACGGCTTTTCGTTATTTCCATGACCATGGCCACATGTATTATTCGTGACCATGGCTATATGTATCGTTCAGCCTAAGTGTGATTGATACTTTTGGATCTGATCATTAGTGGGCCAGTGCTCCCAATTGAGTAATCTATGTCCTCCTATCCCCGGACAGTCTCACTCATAAAGTTTTGCTGCTAGGCTGCGACTGGTCGAGGCCCGGTCGTGCTCTCAAATTTTCGTTACGGACCTAACACCCAGTGCTATTGGGCAATCTTAATTCATAT
This sequence comes from Trileptium ribeirensis, assembly GCA_030248225.1. Lineage (NCBI taxonomy): Eukaryota > Metazoa > Nematoda > Enoplea > Enoplida > Thoracostomopsidae > Trileptium > Trileptium ribeirensis. Next base: position 1,154 of record JASANE010015042.1, read on the forward strand.
TCTGGGCTACTCATAGTTAAGCTCATTCTGCATTCGTTCACCTTAAACTAATTAGCTAAATGCCAAATGACGAGACCTTCGCTGCAAAATGATCATGCGACTGCAAAGATAATGGTAATGAAAATAAACGCACATGAACATCGATTAATAAGCAACAAACAATATCGGCTAATAAGCAACAAACATTAATAAATGTATGATTAATAAGCAATGCCCAATTATTAATGTGGCCACGGCACCATGCAACACATATTATGATTCTTGCGTTACGTTACTCTCCGCAAGCCCTACGGTGTGCGCAAAGGTGCTACCAGAAAACCGAAGTATCGTAATCGCGTTCAACTATGGACGAAATTACGTGATTTTAGCACCAAAATCCAACAAAAGCACATAACTGGCCGGAACAGACCTGTTACATAATTATTAATATTTATTCTTAATATTATATAGTAATAGCTGATGTTTCAGAACGGTTGAAAATGGTAAAGAAGTTATCGAAAACTTTGAAGATGGACGGCTGATTGCACGTCGCATTAACGGTATCGCTCAAGTTGTTGTCGACTAACAACAACGAATATCAGCTACAGACTTTCTTTCTTCGATTCCACTGCCAACAAATCTACCTACAGTAATAAGAATTGTCCTTCGGTTTAATATCATTTCCATTCCATTGATGGTGGTTATCAAGTGATGGAAACGCATCGATTCCGGACAACGAAAGGATGGTGCAATCAGCGAAATATTGCAAAAGTTAAATAATTTTAGACAATTGCCGTCTTACGGATGCTTTGTATCAAGTCACTTGCTCAATTCAAAAAAAACTGCCTACCTATATCACTGCCTTCATTGTGCACAAGCAATCATATGTGTTGTAATTTTATGAATTTCTTTGATGTGATACTGTGTAGTACAACATTGAAGAGTGCCAAAGTTTGTCAATTAGTGTGTTTGTAAGCAAGAACACAAAATACCCCATGATAATCTGATAAGCGCAATTTCGATTATATGACAATACATAGATTGTTTCTAACGATATCATCCACAAATATGCGATCAACTCTGTAATCAAATATATTATTTAAGAATTTATTGTATGTATGTATTATTGTAAGTATTACTGTATAGAAATATATCGAAGCACCATTCAGCGAACCATTCGTGGCTAACGCAAGATTGGACTGGACTTTATTATCGTTATTATCGAAAAAAATTAAATGAAACTTCTTTTACCCTTTGCGGAAAATGCTTTCATTGTCTCCTATCAAAAACGAAAATATATAATCCACAGTAGCAACCTTTTCAATATATTATCGAAGTATAACTGAAATATTTTTGAAGTACGGATCTTTGGCTATTTTATTCCAAAGAATTTCTAATGTTTTCTATATGCTTTTGACCATATATCTGCAACTGCTTTGAGCCTCTATTCAAAGGAGATTGCTAGTTTGTATGTGTTACGTAGCCTTAACCATTTTAACTGAGACCCCATAATATAATGGAATACGATGGTTATCTCGTGCCTAATCATAAAAGTAGTTCCTGTAAACCCGCTAAAGTTGATACAGTGCACCGAACTAATATATAATGAATGCTATATTTTCTGTAAATCTAGAACAAAATATATCTAAACAGTTTCGTCGTCACAACGATCCTATCACTTTCAAATCTTACAATCTCGGGGAGTGTTTATATCAGAAACCTTTATTATGTTATGAATTATCCTTTAGGTTACAACCTATTCGCGCGCTTGCATGCTCAGCAAGGCGTATACATTTGAAATCTATGAAATCCATGACATTACAAAATTAATGTGACCCTCCTGGTTTTCGCAGCAGAACCGACACAAGATACCAAGAAGTTTTTCATGCGGCATCTATTAACAATGCCTTTTATAAAGCTTCGAAACATCTAGTCTTTCATACTTGTAAATTTAGCCAACTCAGTCCTTTACATGGCTAGGTCCACTTTGACTATGAAATATAAAACTTCGTGTTTTAGAAGACACCAAATAAAAAAAACCACATCGTCATTGAACAGCGGCTACTGAAGGGTGTGCTATTTTTTGTACGTCTCCATTAAATGGCACCATTTAATGTATATGATGACAGCGCATATGCACAGCTGTACGCTAGACGGCATCAGAGAGTAACCGCTATTCACAGTCCCCCGTTCTAGTGGGCGCAACATTTGACCCTTATACGCTGTTATACGCTAATACCCGTATGTACACGTACCTGCGCACAACATTGTGGAAACATCGTTGGGAAGCGTTCAAGAACGTATGTTGGACTACTGATACGTTAAAAAAATAAAATAACGTGTTTTGATCTTGAAGTGGTCATGAAAATATCAATGTAGCATTTAATCTTTAAAATGCAGACGATATTTTTTTGTATTTATCCTATATGTAATATGTGTACCATCAAACTGCATTTTGGAAAATAGAATATTGTAAATCAGTAGCATAGCTGTTGAAGATCGTGAACTGCTTACTGACGCCTTAAAGTAAAGAAACAACAAGATGTGTTAATATATTATGTCATCATGAAGTATTGAATGAAGAATTTAGATTTCGCTTACAAAGCCCAGACATCAGCGGCGCAGAACACCGGTCAAAAGAGATTGTCGCTACCCCAGATATTGAAGAGGCAACCTTACAGCGGCCTCTTTTTGTCGAAAAGTGACGGGAGTCGCCCCGCGTGCTGCGCTCCTGTCAAACATTGTTCTTTTATTTCATTTATGATATGTAAATGTGTGTAAAATCGAAATACAATAAATTCATATGTGATGCCTGCATTATAAGTTACACTAAACAATTCACAATATTTGTTAACAGCTTATTTTGAAAGAAAATTTTTTTCCAAATCCTAAACATAGTTTTATTGCAATTTACGATATATGCACTTAATTTTTTCTTTATTATACACCTCATCTTATTGATTAATGCTAAATATCTATCATATTAATGCATGAGTAAACTTAAGCTGCGCCCCTTACCATCCTCTTTTGACAAAAGCGATTGCCATTCAGTTGTTCACTGAACACAAATTTCATTTTTGCGTTAAAGAACAGAAATTAGTCCGTTTCATATTCCATACATTATAATTTGAAAATGTTCGCGAACACATTGGTGTTAAAGTACAGGGGCCGAATTGCATTCGCTAATGGCGTTATGGAACAGAAAAATGTCGAAATTGGATACGGCTATTGAAATCCGAGTTTTGTTCGCTAACAACGTTTTGTATATGGTGTCAAAAGAGGATGGTTGGGGGCGCATCTTAAGTTTACTCTTGCATAACGCCAAGTATAAAAGTAAATTGAGTGAGTAAAATAATTTATATTATAAACTTCTAGTTTACAATCAAACCATGAAACTTTCAGATATCAATCAGCAAACCACTAAATATTTTAGCTGTTAAGTAGATCGATCGCTAAATTATCTTTTCGACAATATATATTGTACACAAAATTTTAGATTTTTCTATTTCTGTCTTCCCTATTATCGGAAAAATTAAATAAAATGCACAAATACCATTAGTGTCGAAGACCGTTGTGTTGGGTTGGTAGACTGTCGGCGGAGGGGAGACTTCCCCCCACCCACCTCGCCGAAATTTGGCCAATTTCATCCAATTTTGCCCCAATATTTGCCCATTATAAACCGATTTTGGCTAATTTTAGCTAAAATTTTTCGCCGTGTGCTTTCGGGTGCGGAACCTTCATGGAGAAATATTGAGCTTGGAGGGTCTGAATCTTAGAACGTGGGGTAACCCTAGTATCCCCCATCGATGCTTATGAAAAATACTATTTCTCATGTTCTCATGTGACATGAAAAAATAATTGCAATTCTAACGTCATTTTATATCACCGTAAATATGAGTTTGCTGCACTATGTAGATACGACATGGCTGTCTAAAAGCAGACAATTTTCAAATAAAATTCTTTGTCGGCGACTGAATGTTGCACCAGTAGATTAATGATTATAGATAGAAAAATACATGGTGACATTCATAAGTAAACAATAGAATGGCGAGTTCATCTCCGCTAAGATTAGAATGTCTTCATGGGTTATAGTGCAGTGCATTTCGGTTAAATCCACATTGCACAGTCTACGCTTGTCATATTTCAAGTTTTATCATATATATCCTAGCAAAAATACATGGTGACAATCGTAACGCTCATTTATCTCCACTAAAGGTTGGAATGTCTTGACACGTTTCAGTGCCTTTCATTTAAATACAAATTGCTTATTTTATGATTGCCGCATTTCTGCTTAAATACTATGTTTGTTGGCTAAATGGTTCGTTATAGTATATACATGTAAGTTTTGTAATTTTAGTTGCAACATTCTTACCTAAGGAATGCTTGAACAAGTTTTTTTCTGATGTGTACTTAGTGAAACTGACTGAGGTGCCTCATGTATGTTATTAAAGTTTTTGTAGCACGTATATACTTTTATTTTTGAGGCAGAAATGGTGAATCACCTTTGAAAGCTGAAACCTTCTAACGACTTAATTTCTTATTTTCCGTATCATTGTACTCATTTACACGTCAGACAAAATCTGTAATTTGTAATAGAATGAAATACTAAAACACTTTATACGGTGCCATATAAAGTTTTAGTATCTTATATGTAGATCGGAAAAACTGTGTTTTGCAGTTGAACCCGAAAACTAGTTTTGGGACAAATTTAGTTAAGGATTTCAGCTAATTAGCTAATTTTAGCACTAATCTGGTGTCACGCCCAGTTGTATTTCGCTCCTGAGAAACTCATTAATTTTTTGTCAGGTATAATCACAACGGAATTCATGGCTCTAGTGCCTTGTATTGACAGTCAGCCTTCAGTTTATACTATATCGTTGAAACTTGAAATCACTATTTAATTTACGATTGTTGTAGAGACATTACTTGGGAAAGTTTTGATTCGGAAACTTTTTCGAATACCTATTCTGGCATAGACTTAGCTTGTATAGGCATACAAAAAGGCCAACGTGGTTTCTTGCGATGTCCTGCCCTTTACCATCCTTTACCGAAAATCAGTATTAAACATTGTGCTAATTACGAAGCTAAGTAATTAAAATACATATAACTTCCCCGGAACTTTTCTGTCGATATACACAGTAATGTTATCATCGCTATATTCATATGGCGTTTTTCACTCATTTATTACATATAATGTGGGAAAGCGAGTTTATAACGTTATGCTGACATGTGTTGACAAATTTAGATTTTGAAATTTGAATTGAAAAATTGATGGGCATAATTGAATCAACTGAACTCTAACAAGAGCTACCACACAAATTGTTATAGGATCCAAAGCCATTATATTATTATTGTGTACTTATAAATTTCTGTAGGTTTGCATGAAAATATGTATTATTTTCATTAGGTATTCAGGGTTGTCTTTAATTTTATTAAAAATTTGGAACCCAGATATTGAAATGTAGCATTATTATCTCTCTTAATAATCGCTGAGCGAAATGATGTTATAAAATACCTAACCTAAATGTTATTTAGAATGTTTAGCACATTTAATTTGTTTTACATTAAGTAAATATTGCAGTTTGGACTTTCCCGCATTACGAAACTTATGTATTCAGAACTAAATCTTTAGAAAAGAATCACCGCCCGTTACGCAACATATCACTAAGATCCTATGTCTAAATGCAGGTAATGTGCTTGACCATTTTGTGAAAATAGGATACAATCTGCTTTCTTTCAAGAGAATAAGAGTAATTGGAATCTATGAGCAGCAGCCAAAATCCCAAAACAGCAGTGAATTCTCGCTTTGGTCGAACTGCTAAGGTATAATTAGAGCGTCGGTATTGTCACTGTATAATGTCAAAATTTTATGCTCAAAATGACAAAAGCGAATGAACTAATTGACACTTATGTTGTATGATTGAACTCGCAATATAGATAACTTAACTTAATCCAGCGTGTGCCGTATATGTTTTTGTTTGCGTCTAATTTTTCCATAACGTGCTTAGGCACTTAAATGCTTAATTGCGTGTATCAGTGAAAGTGAAACAAAGAACCCTTTCTTTCCCAAATAAAAATTTTCTTGAACTGAGTTATTATAGCTTATTCACGTTAGAGATTGCATTTATTTCGAGTCCAGTTGGATAAACGTGGTCCTATTGTCAAGACGTTTCGGGTAACCTTGAAGATATCTCCGTTTTGAACACTGGCTCGAAGTAAATTTTCTTGTAGAACACCGTTCGTCAATTGAATACCTGTGATAGTTTCTATTTTATCGAATGAATTTGGTGAAGATACAGCGCAGTTCAGATCGGGTTACTAAACGCCAAGCACATCTCAGTGAAAAGCGCCAAGGCTAGAGCTACTGGCCAACTATCTTTCGAATAGCTTGCTTCCGGTACAAGCAATTTCGATGACGTAGTAAATGTTCACACAGACATTAACATTTAGACAGATGAACAGATTTTTATTTTAAACAAGACGTCATAATATCTTCGACATCTCGTATTGTGGATAAATTTTCATAATTCGAGCGGCGAGTTATTCCAATGACACGACTTCAGTTCTGCTGCACGTGTTTTTATAAACCCGGGAACATGTCTGTTCTGTACGAATGAGCTTATCCGTTCATTTTGTCAATCAACACCATTTTACTAAAGTTTTACTGCTAAAAAATATTGTGACACTTAACGGTTATAGTTTTTTATCATTTTGTTATTTATTAGTCTGTAGCAGCAAGTATAATACATGGTAATGCGTCTTGCATCATTTCATAGTTAACCTTTACGAGACGAGTCTTGAAAGAACAGTCTGATGGCAATATCGACAGTTTTATTTATATTATGACATGTCGCTGTTCTTTTCAGTTTTGCATCATTCTCAAAAGCACAAAAAGAAAGTGTTTGTAACATTTCAACCAATTGAAATAGGCTTATTCCGTTTTTGACAACTTGTGTTATAATTATTGTCAAATTTTAATGTTGTCAACCCCACTTCCTCAACATTTGTACCTGTTTTACAAAACTCGAAACCTGTTCAATCCAAAGTTGGAATTTGATGACTACAATATGCAGAAACATAACCTGAAGTGAGACTCATGATATAAAACATCCGTCATGTTAAATACAAAACTTCCGGTTGTGTAATAAATGCATGCAACAACTGCTGTAATTGTATTCATAGTAATTTATTGTATTCATTGTGCTCATGTAATAGTAATATAAATTAAAGAAAGTTATACCTTGTGCGAGAACTACCATAACCTGTGCGCAGGGATATGATAAAAATTAAAGATAAAATCAATTCCATTTATTGTTGTGAAATCGCATTTATTTTTACTCGATTCTAATTGACTCGTATATGTGTTTAACATAAAACAGGTTCTAAAATTGCCGCCAAAATTCTATTTAAGATGACTCGTTTTAAAACCGGCGGTTTTAAAATAAGTTGATTTAAAACCAGTAATCTTAAACGAGCAAATTTCATTTCATCTTATTTGGAACTGAATAAAACTCATTTTAAATCGAGAACTCAAATGGAAACCATTTCAGTTTTACCATATGAGTGCGCATATTATGGTTGTTCCCACATAATGTTGTATGAAACTATTGATACCTCATTTGGTCAACGTTATCCTTAGTTACCTGATGAATGCCCATAGGTGGACGATACGACTGAACACAGACAGGGTCGTCGCAAGCTGTTCATTACTGGATAGAACCGGCAAAATAATGGAGGTGTTGTTTACATTAATTATTATGATTCCATAAGTTGATTTTTCACATTCGTAAACGAAAATTGGGCGTGAGAAAACGCCCCCCAGTCCCAGTTCCTCTTTGAACGCCCGTCTCACACAAGTTGTAGATTTAATCGCCTAGTATATAGTCAGGTGTTCACTACAAATTCCTTAGACCCTATAACAAAACCGCTCCGATTTGTTCTTATCAAATAACTTTTGTTTCTAGTTCTATTTGTTGGAAACACGGCGAATTATAAAGATATAATCACATTATGCAGCAAAAATCCTAAATCCATTGATTCGAGTCGCGCATTGGTTAATATTTTCAGTTTTGAACTACCATAACGGCCTCAAAATTATGTAAATTGTTCGCATCGGATATGCAAAAGACGTTAACTGCGAAAACGGATAATAGTTTCTTTATAAAACGTTGATCGGTTTACGGACAGCACCCAACAAGTTTAAAATCGATGCGTTTTAGAGAAACTTTTATAGATTTTAAATGGTTTTGCCTCAAAGCTATATGACGAAGAACGTTTGTTGTGAGGAAATCCATTTTAACCAGACAGTTCCTTCCGGCTAAATTATATATTATATATAAATTTAATCACCCGTTATTCAAATTTTTCCCCCGATCCGTTTATTCAAACGATTCACTCAGGCTTGGTACAAATGTAAGGAAACAACAACTGTAGTAGTTATTTAAAGTGTTCTTGGTTTATTATTTTTAAATTTGTGTTTTGTTAAATTTCGATTTCGCGTGCTTTGACTATGCTATAAAAATGAGAAGAACAAACATGAGGAAATTGGTGAAGAAACTGTTTTGAAAATAGCATTATATTTAGAGAACGTTCAATAATTCTTCATGACAATAGTCAATCAAGCTAACTGACATGTATAATAATATGAGACTAATTAGACTGAATGTCAAGTAGTTGGAAAATTTATATGCCTTGAGTTTTGCTAGATATTTAACTTTACGATTGTCATTTTTGTAGTTATAAACCATCTATACGACATTCAAAAAATGTAGAATTTGCTGCTCCATCTTTCTTGTTATAAGTTATCTAGGGATAACACTACAAATAGCTCTGCGTTGTAAATCATCAATGTTGATTGATTCTAATTACAATATTATGTTTCGTCGGGCATCAAGATGAACAGTTTTGTTGTTGACAATTTATATCTGCACTTTCAACCGTAATATCTCTTGTAGCGATGTTTACCGTATGAGAAATAAAGTCGGCACTTTTATTGCTACAATCTAGATATTCGAGAACTTTTTTAAGTTCCGGTAGAGAGTATTTATAATTCCAGTGTCAATATCAGGCCTTTTCAATGTTGTAGATGCTATATCGGACAACAAGAAAGTTAAATTGCTCATGCATTTTCACTCCTGCGAGTCAAAAATTGTAGTGATTATTTGGCATTTATGCTAATTTGAGGTGAGTTTATGGACAGTGTACTTCGTAAAACAGGTGCCAATTTTGGATATTTTTGTTTTGACGATGCTCAGTTATTCCTGGGTGCTTCTATCTAATTTTATTTTCAAAAGCAACGTAATTTTCGGTTAAGGATACAATGCCAGGTACAATTTATTTCTCAAATTCTTTGATCTAAAGACATGTATCAACATAAGACCATGTACTCCTTTGTCCTCAAACTATTGCTCAAGTAATTTATCATGTGAAATTACTTTTGTTCGTCGAATGGAGGGAATTGCATGAAATTGTTAACAATGGGTTTGTGAAGCTTAGAAACAACCATTATTTCCCTAGTCTAATCGACATAAACATTGCAATACTTAGAGCCAATTTGGGCACACAACATGAGTGTGATGAATATATGAAAAGTACGCGATTGCATTAGACCTTTTTATTTTGTTCTCTTCTACTTAATTTTATTTTGGAGCCATTTGGGGAAGTAACTATTATAACTCTTAGGTTAACAGAACCTGGAAAGGGGATATGAAAGTTTTTTTTACAGTTTTGGATTTTAAAACTGCAGTATGCATCATATAAATTTATTTTTCCTGAATTTTAGCCGAAGTAAATCATGTACTCGAGTTTCTTGAAATGTTTTAAATTTTTAAAAAATGTTGTACATATTCCTCTTGAAAAAAATACAGAGGAACTCCTCTCCGGAGGCAAAATAATTTATATGTATCATTTTTTATTTCAAATCAAATTTAGTGCAGAATAGGAACCAGAAAATTTCATTTAAATGTTGGAATTATACGTTTACAGAATACAAATTTCGAAGCCTTGAATGCCGAAAATATATCGGCTTACAGAATAGATGGTTTCACGGTAGATGCTCGGACGGAGTGAAAGCTAGGCCAAGGGGTAACTAAAATTAGCCTACGTTTCTAATACTTTGACCCGACATTTCCGCATACATTTTCCCAAATTTGTCTTTATTTTTTTTTAATTTTGCTTATAATTGTTAAACTTTTCCGAGCTCTTTCATCGCTGGACGGCGGTGGACGAGGGACGTTGCGGAGCCTTTTACGGTGAAAGGGTAAATATAGTTTAGGTGGTGTCCGACCCTCAGGGTGTTACCCACCTACCCCCTACAAGCACATATGATTTACTTGAAGGAGCTTTAACGTTAGGACGATTGTTAATGACCTTGCATAATTTATACTAGTGACAACCAAACTGGATGTAGGATGAGATTAGAAATTGTTATAACTTAGTCAGACAGTTGTCACAATAAAGTACAGCTGTTGCTTTATAACTACAATTTCCACAACTTGATCGATTACAAACTAATGCCCCTGTCCTGTAGGTATCTGGGGAAGATCGCATTCATCATTTTGATAGATGATATAAAGTGGGCAGCTTTTGTACTGTTACGTTTGTTTGGCTTATATGCATTTTTGCATTTGCAATACTGCATCGTCGAAAACCCAAGTGTATAAAAGTGCGAATGCAAGATTCAAGAAATGCGAAAATATAGTCAATCTGTCAGTATCGGTATTTCTTTGGTTCAATCAGAATCAGACATTGTAATATAAACAAGCTGTGTGGTCAAATGACCGAACAACAAAGAAAGCGACATTTCATACAAGTTATAAGACTAGCGGCATATCTCTTCAAACTTTATTTTCAACTTGATATTAAACATTGCTCTAAGAAAGTTTAGAAAGCTAATCACAAACAGAATATGGCGTAATACAGTTATAATAATTTATCTAAATTTAAAGTAATATCCTTGAAATATCGATTTATGCTTATCGCGTTTCTTACTTGTTCATTTGTAGTAATAGTGTTAATTTATAGTGCCTAGAGCATATATATGTATATATAGTATATATTACTTTGATATTTCACAGGACGGAGGCCCAAAACAATTACAAAATCCAACATATATATAGCTTTGGTCGCTCGATCAGAGATTTTTACATTTGCTTTGAACTGTGTGCTAGGAGACGCAACTGCTCAACATTCATACAAAAGGAACGCAAAAAAATGCAATCGAAATTAGTATAACGCAAAATTATCTGAACTATGAGGAAACAAATTCGATATGTGTGTAATAATTAAGGCTGCCGCATTATTCCAGAATTTCAATAGTTTAGGTCAAAAGTTTCTGGCGCCAGTAGGTTTGTCTTTGATACGAATGCAAACATTTATTTTAAATATTTTGCAACACTACCACAGTCTCTGTGCTAATTTTAGTTTTGGTTTGAGCAGTAGCATGGCAAAATAATGTCCCCTAAGCAGTAAGTAATGTTAGCTTCTGGGAACTCATGTTGTTAACACAAAATTTAGTTACAGTAAAACAGTGCTCAGGATTTACCAGATGTTCTCGAAAATAATGACTCGTTATATTCAGTCAAGACCGAGGTTCCCCATGCCAACTGCGTTCTACTACGTTTGATAGTGCAACTGCGGTTACCAACGCAGTGACCAATTATAACGTTCTAGTGTGTTGTAATGTTACGGCGTGTGATGATTATGTTGCATGTTGGCGTATTTGAGAATAGTTGAGTTTAATAACCATAGTATATAAGTTTTGAACTACTATAAGTATAAAGGGAAGGGGTCTTATACCGGTCAGGCTGCATCAAATGGTTGACGTTATGCAATCACGATAGTAGATAGACTGTCAAGGTACAATTTGACCAGCTAAAATTCCAAAAATCCAGTTTCTTAAAAGCCCAAATTTATTTAAACAATCAAAGAAAACCCTATATGGGTTACTAAATACTCTAATACTATGGTACAGTCAAAATAACACCTCAAAACGCAATCAATCTCCTAAATATTGTCAAGATTTTCGAAAGAACCTGTCCTGGCAAACTGGTTTCACAGTGTTTTGTCCCCATTGAAAACTTCTTGATGTCTTCTTCTTTTGACATATTCTGCATTTATATAGATATGCGACAGCGGTGCATTAGATTTTCGAAAGAACCTGTCCTGGCAAACTAGTTTCATAGTGTTTTGTCCCCATTGAAAACTTCTTTGATGTCTTCTCCTTTTGGCATATGCTGCATTTATATAGATATGCGACTGCGGTGCATTATTACCATCATATTCCACAGGATGGTGTTATATAGCTTAGGTTTTCCACCTAATAAAATGTTCAATTATGAAATACGGCCTAATTATGAGTATCGGACGTTGTATTCGAATCGCCCATCAAAAACGGCGAACAGCCTGCGATGCAAGACTAAGGAAAATTCCACTGCGACATTCGACTCTGTGAAATTTCCTGACAGTAGTGTTATAAGATCATTATAACAAGCCATGCATACAATATTGCAGCACTTAAATGTAAACATGTAATTGCCTGAAATCAGACTAACGTTCCACTCTCGGCTATTACAGTTCAAGTAAGCGGCATATCATTATAACGTTACCTATGCAAAAATCTTTGTTGCAATCCATCCACCTGAAGATAAGATATGAGTGATACCGACAGCCAAAAAAATTTATAAATTTTCCTGATAGCGTTCCCTTCGCTTGCTCCATTTCAATTATAGTTCTTAGACCTTGTGAGCTTGATAATGAAGGTTTCGATGGCAGCTAGTACACCAAATATGGAAAACTTTATTTTCATGTGTTGGCAGATGAATTCGAGACTTTTGCTGGTCGCCACTTTCGCTTTGTATGCAGACTCCAACGGTCAGATTTGTAAAACACTTTCATTTCATGACTACAGCCAGTGCTTTGTGGAATGCGCAGTCGACAACAAGTGGAAGCAATGTGACAGCCGTACAGCTGTAACAAAAAGCTTTGCAGTCAGAAAGAAACTTTTTCCAATAAGGTCGATCTACCAGTGTTAATGGCATTTTTCCAATAGAAAAACGTTACAGCAATTTAAATTTGATGTATATATAAACTATCAAATAAAACAAAAGATAATTTAAGTTAAACGGTTTTAGCGAACATTAGCCATCCCCAAACCAATGAACCTCGGAATATCTATGCAAAAAGTAAAAACGTAACTACTGGACAACACAAAGTTGAAACGATGTTGTTAGCTCATCCATAAGTACTTCTGCATTTGTATACCTATATAATCTGTTTTTTACAACAATCGTAATGCCAAAGCGTTCAAATATAAATTAATTTTATACGGAACTGTCTCTGAAAAAGACATGACGAAAATTCATACTTCGCCTGATCCTTACCATAGAAGCAACTTTACAAAATTAATTTTCAGTTAGCTGCAACTTTGTATTTTACCTATTTTTCCAAAATATTCTGAACGATAGCTTTATCCTGAAAGGTGATAGATTATAATTTACTTTGATACATTTACTCTTTATTACTTAAATCCGCTGACGGGAGTTCTAAATTAAAGCGAATACCCGTAGCATCTATTAATCTATTCTGTTCCGTTAATTATTTTATCCATTGCTGTTCATTGAACGTCCGGGACTTTAACGAAACAGGAGCGAATATTCTTTTAATCTTTAGTGCTACGCCTTATTCATCAAGTTGCATTCAAACCAAATTGTTGGCTTTTATTATCTATACTATGATGGCGCACGTCGAGTTTAGCCTGTATCGGACTGCGCCGTTTATTCTATTCCGCTTACAAAACTCTTAATATCTGACAAGTTCAATTTTCACTGTAATAAATCAAACATTAACATTTTTGTTCTTCAAACAAATTGGTAGTGTAGGACCGAGTACGGGCAAATCACTAATTATCGAATTACCTACTTAGCTCGCTGACTGACAAATGTTAAATTCTGTCATAGAATAAGACCGTTTGGCTTCAAGCTAGAAAAATTGTTACCGTTGGGTTTACCCTAGGTAATACCAAGCATTAATTAGGCGAAAAGTAGTTTCGATCCCTCTAATTCTTCAGTTCAAAGATAGCAACATACAAATGAAGTTGCAAGTTTTAGGCAAGTGTAACCGTCACCAAGTAATCATTAACATATTGAGGTAGATGGTACTTCGAGCAAGACATACCATAAAACGTGCTAAATTAAAAACCATTGGTTGCAAAGCTTTATGCTATACATAGATTATCCTGTTGCTAGGTTACCGCGCTAAACCAAAGTTGTGTTACAACAACGGCTACGGCTCATCAACGGACCGGCGGATATGTGCAATTTTTCTACGAGCTCGCCTGGAGGAGGGTAAGCTGGGTGACTAAACAGTGACAATATCGAGGAACTCATAATTTTTTCCAATTTCACAAAACAATTTTCCCAATTTTTCCGAAAAAATTCATCAATTTTTGCTAAGTCGTTCTAATTTTTGAAATATTTTCACCTATTTTTGTAAATTTTCTGTCAAAAGTTTCTGATAGCACTCATTTTTATTGACACCTATGTCGCAAGAATGGGTTCACAAATTGTTAATTGCAACTCCGCCAAACTTATACAACTGTCACTACTGCAAGTTACGTTTGTTCATACTACATGGAGAATATACTACTGTGAATATTCCTGGAATCCTTGGTCTTAAAGGCAGCTTGACGTTGGTACAGGGTAACAATTTAATAATAATATCGATTTGGCAACAAAAGACGCCCCGTACCATACACAGGTCACAGAACATTAGTGATGTGCAAACTATCCTCAAACCTTCATGCTTATCAAGCATTGAATGACAATGGTTGCAATCACGAATGTTATCACATGATAGTTTTAGTCACAGTCGTTAGGCTATGACTCTGTTTTCGATTCTTGTCCTACTCCGTATTATATATGTAGTCTCGTAAAATCAGTACAACTGTTTAATGTTTCCAACGTGTTGATGTTTAAGTATTATTAAATTTGGTCTAAATTTTAGTCCCTGCCGTTGTTACCCAATTGTCTGACCGACATGCCAGACAAGGGGAAATTGCACTACACCATTTAACGCTGTAGAAACTATAAAGAACCTTATCGTTACGACATTACAGCAAGCAATGCATCGCGCACAATATAGATTATAATAAAGTAATCGAACATTGCTGTTTATTCTTCTTGCAGTATATGTTTCACTGCTATCTAAAATAATATGTTCCTTGTTACACGGTTAGGTGCCGTCCAAACAATGTTGTCGAGGTCACTAAAACAAATATTTGATGGACATGCCAGACAAGGGGAAATTGCACTACACCATTTAACGCTGTAGAAACTATAAAGAACCTTATCGTTACGACATTATAGCAAGCAATGCATCGCGCACAATATAGATTATAATAATGTAATCGAACATTGCTGTTTATTCTTCTTGCAGTATATGTTTCACTGCTATCTAAAATAATATCTTCCTTGTTACACGGTTAGGTGCCGTCCAAACAATGTTGTCGAGGTCACTAAAACAAATAATTGATATTTGTTCTCGAAGATATCGTGTTAATTCTAAAACAATATGTATATTTTATACCTTTCTTGACACAAGAACGGTCATAAATTGGTATCTGTACATCTGAGTGGTTTAAGGGTACGACTTCTACCTGAGCGATCATTTGTTCGAACATGCTGGTAACCTAATGTTTTCGGATTTTTTCTTGCTTTGATAAATAACCTGATAGCTTCTAGTTTAATTTTTGCAACCACGCATAGCAGTTTTATCTATCCCACCTTTCATACACAAAAATTTCACAGAAAAAATGAGCACCCCTGATAGTTGTCAGGAAATTAGCAAATAGCCGACAAGCTTTTAAGTGCTGTGACACATTTCTCAGATAAAAAACAGCAATTCTTACTCTTTCTAGAAATTAAACCAAACGCATTCTTTTTTGCAGCTGAACTTGTTCGTCAAAAATGTGGATTATAAATAAATGCTTATTATGCCTCGCCTAAACGTAAAGGCATTGCCGATTAATTAAAGTAGCTTTTTTAAGCAAAGTTGTTTGTCATTTGAAAATTATGAGAATAAGAATTCTATTATGACGAAGGTATAACTGATTAATACAGCTCGAGCATTTACAGCACAACTGTTTATAGTAGACTGTTGGGAGAGGGTTACCCGGTTTAGCGGTCAGACCCCATGCCACATATACTCTCTAGAAGCCCCCATTTTTTTCTCTTGAGGCTTCCTACCATCGCCAGCCCACCTACCTTGTACACATATATTATAACGATTATATCAAACGAAATTTATAGCGTTATACTGCGTCTAAGGGTGGTACGAAAGGTTACAAAACTAATGGCTCAAGTTATATTGGAAGAACAAATCGTGCTTCAAGAAGCGAATGAAAATTAGCTATTTTAATAAAACCCGGAATTGTGCTATAGCACCGAAGCTATAAAGTAGTAAAATGTAAAAACAAAATGGATAAAAAAATTTATGAATGCATAAATTTAATGAAACATTAATGGCATTCATCCTTCACTCCTGAGGAACATTGTATTAAATATATACGGAAGTTTGTACACTTCGTACAAATTTATATTCCAAGTCCCAACAGGATATAGTTAAAAAACCGTCGCTAATCTTCGTGTTTTATATATATAGAACAGCAACTAAAAATGAACAAATACATGAAATGACGATAGTTTGATGGTAATTTATTTACGCAGTTGACTGCGAAAAACTACACACTAATTTATGCACCTTGATAATAAAGCTGCATCTAAACATCGGTTTTGTTCGTAGTATTAGCACGAAGACTGAAATTATATTCGACAAATCTCATTCGGAACCTATGTTCACACGAACTAAACGAAAAAAGCCACACAAAGTTGCAAGTTGCTTAGTGCATAATAGTATAATTATGAATATTGGTCGTTCGAGCTTTCTGTTCATTGTTTGTTGTTGTCGTCGCTTCTGTTGCTATTGCGGCTGGCTCTTGTGGTTAAGCTGGTTTATGCCTATGAATATGGGTGTCGCACATGGGTAAAGGTGGGTGGTCGGTCCACTACCAATTCTGGGTTTTCTGAACCCTAGTTTACAACTACAAAAAGAGTTTTTTATACTTGCAACAGACAAACCAATTGATTGAGTCTGTCTGCGGTGCCCGCGGGTATCTCCCCGATCGAAGATATATGGCGACTCTCTTGCCTATGTTTGAGATAAAGGTACTTGCAGTACATCAACCTCACTATTATTTTATGATGATGGAATCGGCAATGGTTGTGCGCAAATCTGTGTTCAATTTATAATATTTTATTATTCAAAATAAATTATGTGAAACTGTCTTTATGCCTTACTGCACGCTCTCTTTATTTTTTACTTAACTGTATAATCATAGCCCTTGTAAGAATACGTATATATATATTCGCTGTGCAGCAGACGGAATTGCATTTATCAACTTCATTTAAGTGAGTAAAATCAAA
The DNA here is from genome assembly GCA_030248225.1 of Trileptium ribeirensis. Taxonomy (NCBI): domain Eukaryota; kingdom Metazoa; phylum Nematoda; class Enoplea; order Enoplida; family Thoracostomopsidae; genus Trileptium; species Trileptium ribeirensis. Next base: position 18,610 of record JASANE010015042.1, read on the forward strand.
ATGGCCACAAAAATAAATCAACCGACCATTATTGACGCACCGATGAGTATTCTGTCGTTTTTTAATGGCTGACGTTATATTTATATTCTATGTTTTTTCTTGAGGTACATTATAGAACAGACGGTTTTACAACATATATTATTGTTGCAGCCATATGTTGGTCAAAACTGACTACTTTTATAATTTTTTTACTAAAATATGCATCTATATTGTGAAATATTAACTTACATACAAGCGTACGCCAAATTATAAATTATTATCTGAAAGACTATAAAACAAAACGAGATAAAATTACATTCGACGTATATACAAGAATTAAGAATTTCCATTAGGCTTTATATTTTGGCAGTTCCTTCTGATTAAAAAATAGGTCACGGTTTAGGTTTGCTTACTTTTAATGCAAAATATTTATGACGTATACTTGAAAGTATTATATTTACAAACTGGCACGCAACTAAGTTTCGCAATTAACTGTTTTAAAAATGTGTTCTACCACTAGTCGTGCTATAAATCTAACTTATTTTTCACGTTTAAGTCAAATCTTTCAACGTTGTAATATTTTCTTATAGTAGAAGTAGTTCTTAGAATAAATAATAGCTACATACAAGTTTTTTATAACGCTGGATAATACATAATATTCGTATCTGATTTCTTTTGTTTATACTGGCTCTATAACGTGTTTTAGATCATGCATTTTATTGTAGGCCAAATGTCCGCGCAGAAAAGTAAGCGACGTTTTATAGAAGTAATGAAACTGACGACTTATATTCTTTAAAAAGTTATTTTATACTTGATATATTAAGCACTGATATAGCAAAATATTGTAGCAAGTACAGAAAGCTAACCAATAACAAAGTAGCGTAGCGTAGGGAAAATATGTACAATCTTAAAGCAATAGTATATTTTTCTAAGCGAAATAACGATTGATACGCCGTATTGCGTGAAACTCAATGAATTTATGAAAGTTTCTCGACTTCCGCGCTTTTTACTTATTCGATTTGCAATGTTATAAACTGCTTTTTGTAATAGTATCAAAATCGATTTTTACTGTAATGTTTAAAAATTATTTCTATTTATTGAAATAAAAATGCATTCTAAGAAAATGTCATTTCTGTTAATACTTTAACAATTTATTTTCATAGAGGATAATATTGATACATACTATAGTAGAAGTCAAAATAAAGGTCAAACTCACAATCTTTTTTGCCAAAATTTCCAAAAATTCAACCCTAATTTTATTTGTCCTTGTTACAAACTTAGTTTTTGTGGTTACTCCGATATCAAAAAGTTTCCCATTCAGTACAAAATTCATCACTCCATCCAGACATCAAACTTGTATCAATTCAACGTTGAGGTATAGCCTATTAAAGTTTGTTTAACAAGGTATTTGCAGTGGCTACAAAAGGCAAGAGGTTTGCCTTAACTGTTACAACAACATTCTATAGCGAGAAAATGAAAACAAATAGTCAGCTGTAACTTATTAAAACGAATAGATAATTACATACAGGTATACAATTTTTAAGAACAAAAGCCCAAGTTTGGCGATCTTACAATAATACAATAATACGGTTAATTCGTTTATGTGATATCTACGCAGATATGTGCTACTTCAGTATACTCGCATGTCTCCAATGAATTTGATACAATTGTAACCAAAAAAGAAAGTCACAAGCATACAGCGCAATAACAAAACTCCTGGGTTGTATTTTTGTCTTTTGATAATTTATTGATATTCATCTTTTCATTGATTCCTTTGGTATTTCGGTGTTTCATTTAGAAGTTTCGGTACATTAATATCGCCAATCCTGTCTGTAAATTAGAGATTAGTACTACCTGGTTTCATTAACATGAAATAATGAGGCATTGCTTCAAATGCAAGAAGGATTACTCAAGGAATATGAGATTTTGAAGAAATTAGTGGCTAAATTGTTTACAGTGACGCTAAACATGTGCTGTGGGTTTTCTGGAAACAATAGACTGGGATACAGTTTATTTTAGGGACCATAGTTCGAATAAGTTGTCCTCAGTTTTACCATTTCAACTTTTAACATATATAGTGGTTCAGCAAGCAGCAAGTTGTATGTTCCTGCTTTGCTTAGATGTTAAAAACATCTAGATATCGAATTCCACGAGATATAGTGCCATTGCTGCAAAGCCAAGCTTTTTGTACATGTGAGGCAAAATTGTTTCCAACGAAAATATTTACTTGTCTTTGAAATTTGAAATATATAATTAAATTTAAATTGTAAAGCAGCAAACGTTCAATTTATATTCGCAAAAGCCATAAAAGTTCGATTGCGAAAAGTTGATGATATGGACCCTGTTCGAGTTAATTCTAAAAATATTTAAAACTACTTGAAAAAACCTCCTTAGTTCAACAATACTACGGTTGTTACAATACCTAAAACGTAGAAGGGCAATGGAAATCCTGAGCTGCGTGCCATAGTCCGCGATGTGTCATAACTGTATTTAAAGACTGTATTGCATTCAAGAACAAAACGTGAGATAGAGCATACCTACGTTTGATTACATTAACATTGTATTGAATCCATGTTGAATTTTAGTATATCATAACTTTTCCGGCTTTAGCAGACATTTATAAACGGATATATCAATTTTTTCAATGATTGTATTATTAACAGGTCATAAAATACGATATTATACCATTGGATTTATGCCAGGTAGCGTCAAAAAGCTAGTGTGTCAGAAAACAGGATTGATTCATGCAGTTGCAGAAACGAAAGATTAATATTCTCGCGCATTGTCTCTTGTTACAGGCTACTACACGCACCAATACCAAATCTTGCATGCTATGTGATAAAGTACTACATTAAGTGAAATAAACCAACATATGTTTAATTTAAAAAATGCACCATTTAATATTTAGTAAAAAATTAGTAGTATTTAATTATCTGGTTAGCGTTTAAATAATTTACGCCATATATCATTAATCTACAGGGCGGGTGCGGCAAAATTGCTCTGCATTGGCTGCAATTACATTGGTGTTTACAAGCAGAAACAGCATATATCTCCGTATGTTCGGAAGAAGAGCCTACGCGACACCACGTCTGTGCTAGATTCTCCCTTGAGCTGACTACTAATGGAAAGCCAGGAATCGTTCCTATGCTAAAGTAAACGAGTCTAATTTGAAATTTTACTGCTAAAGCTTAAATATATTTATTTAGCTATCTTTGTTATTGTTTCATCGGATTTCAAGCAAATTTGCTCAGAACAACGGGTTTACCCGTTTCATCTAAGTCCACTTGAATTCTTTGCAGTTTCCCATTCTTATTGTAAGCAAGAAGACTAAAATAATTTTTCTTGGCAAAATTACCTCAAATTTTAATACTACTGTATTTAATTCAGGACCGTGTAAACCAATTCAGCGAAACTTTTCATAGTGTGCGTAACCTATTACATCACACTTGTAATAATTATTATGAGTACACGACGTAATATTTTGAATTATCTGTGTACGAAAGGCAGTGTGCGACGATCGAGACATGAAAATTGTATCCTTTTTGTTATATTACTATTAAAATTATATTATAATTGGTACAATTGCAATTCTTTACTGAGTGGATACTCAGAATTTTTATTAACTGATATTTGTACCCCACAAAATCAGTAATCAACGTCACACGCGGGTTGATGTGGGAAAACAGCAAAGTATATTAAACATGATGTGGCCGTGTGTAGGCTTACCACACCACAAGGATTGCCTGTGGGTAAAGTTCTATGGGGGTATCAGCCAAGCCCCTCAAGGTTTTTCAGCAGAAGGGGTTATGAGCTCGCCAATAACCAATGATATTAAAATAGTAATGCCATCTGTGATTTCTATTCCTTCTCTAGTCTGGGTGGTCATTGGCGAGCTGATAGCTGGAACCTTCAAGAAACATTTGGGGAAGGCTGTGGGGAGCCGATACTCCCAGAGAATTTAGGTTTACCCCGTTCTCAATGTAAACGGAAAAACGACCACGTCATCGGATAGTGTAAACTATATGATTATGACCGAGCGTCACACTCTTCTACGAATTTTTATGAACGATAATGATAATGATGATCATGATAATCGATTGCCAGTAATAGAATACTCATGAATTGATGCTAATTTAGCACGCATCGATTCTGTGTAACCATGAAATTATTGGCTGGCGCATAACCCACAATTTTCATTGGTACTATCCTTTTCAGAAGCACAATGATGCTTGTTAATGTTCTAATCATGTCCTGTGCTAATTCACGTCACTATTAATGAACTATATACTAAAGGCAAGTATTGCCGGAAGCGAATAAATTTAATTTCAACAGAAAAACTTAGGTATTAAATTGGTGTTGCTTTTGCCCCAGCGTAAGATACTGCATTTTAGAGCAGAAATATGACTTGCCTTGTTTCCGAACAACCGTTTGTAGTATCGTATGTGTCACATTTATATAATGTTTAACGTCATCAGCAAAAAATTCACACTTATCAAGACACATAACAAATTATCTTGTATATTTCAAACAAAATGGCTCATAGTTCTTTAGCATTTGAAGTCCCGATACATCGCGAGAATCAAAGTATTTACTTGAAACTTGGCTGGAACGTGGAAGCTGTAATATTGTTTTCCAATATGCAAACGTTCTGAGAAATGCATATCACAATGTTTGGCGATGCGTGTGTAAATGAGCAATGTTAATTTAGAATGATAAATTATAGTTGTTTGCATTTGCCCACTATGCCTGTCGGTGCGTATTGTACGGAAGTTGTTAAATCTGCTTATAACAGAGAGTAATCACAGTAACCAACTGCAGCTATACTATGAAACTATAAGAATTGGCATGTTTTTAATAAAATATGTTTTTATCATTATATTCTTTCACGGTTTTCGATTAATATTATATGTTTACTGCCTCTCAAGGTTAGTCAGCACAAATAAATCAAATATGCGCAGCCATTTTAAAAACAAATTAGAAAACAAAAGCAATACTTATACAGATTGAGCTTTAAACTATCAAAATCAGGTCTAATCCCAGGCATGAAAATATATGCTTGATTAACACTGAGTGTCACCAATGACACCATCGTTAAATCAAATCCGTCAAAAAAGTTGACCGCATTCAACTCAAATTCAAATACATTTGAGAAACTTTCGAACTATAACCAAATTTCGCAGACCTCTTCGTCGTTGTTTTGAATATCTGACGTTTAATTTAGAACTGTTGCAAATTTTGTGTACAAGTTGTTCAAACTAATCCAAATATCTCATTTACGAATAATAAAACCATCTTCAGGTACATTTTTGAAACCAAATATCAGCTATACCTGAGCTGATAGGTATTTTTGGAATCCGAGATCTTTCAATTAACTTTTAACGCCCGAATTAGTTTGTGTACCGTGCTGCGCACGATTAGCACTGCGTTTGTTAAACGCAAGTGGCCGATAGGAATCAAATCTCGAGTGCATTGTTGCAGAAGCGGATTATGCAAACCAGAACGCTTTGTAGTAGTTGTTTCTACGTTCTTTAACGAAACTCGTTAAGCGAGCGAATACCAACGCAAGTTCAAACATACAGTATATGTCAAACTCAGTTTGAACAACACTTCACACTGGACACTCGTGTCATTTAACCTTAGTGGGCATTCAAGAACAAAACTAAATTACAGAAATGAAAATATAAAATACACAGTTTTGGAATGTTTTTTGGATACTATATACCAAAATTTTGGATGTTCGCGCCGCACTCGAAATCTTAAAGTGACCTGGACCTCACTTGACCAACCGAATTTACACCTAAAAAGTACAGAATCACTAACCATCTGTTTGATAAGTTAGAATCGTTCGCACATATACGTTACGATATTTTGTAGTTTCAGCGCGACGCTTTAGCGAATTGAACATTAACAGGCGTTCGATTTGTTGAAAACAAATGTGTAAAATAAATAACACAGCACATTTTATCTAGACCATGATCTACGTACATACTTTGCAAAATGTGTCACATCTACTCAGTGAATATATACTTTGCGTTTTCAAGTTTCCTGTTGTAAATTTCCTACTATACAAACCAAATCAGGTTACAGTAAGGTCAAGTCGATATTTATAGGTTTTAATTAAATCAACGAAAACGACACTATTATGGGTGTAGCTATACACAGTTCAATTTAATTCTGGACCAAGTGAACAACATTTTGCATATGATGAACGATCATGAAAAATGGTTGACGAAAATCTGGCGGATTGCTCGGAAAATTATCATATTACGTGCACTGTCTTTTTGTCGCACACGGCCACTGACACGCGACCGCTCGTTCACACTATCTCGCATGAGAGCCGCAAGCGACCAGGTATTTGGTCACAAACGTTGGCTTCTTGCATACGAGTACCCGCTTGAATGTTGGCCTTAATTCGCGCTATATAACAAACGGTGTTATGACCGGCCATTTCCCGAGAATAATACTGGGCTTAACTGGTAACAAACCCAAGAGTTGACGCGCGCCTAGCGTGATATTGAAAAACAAGAAAATGTGCTGGTCTAAGATGTTAATCTTTTAGTGTTCGGCATCCGGATTAAATGTCCGCTTTTGACACAAGTATACCCGACCAATATGCTATCTTAACAAATTAAAGGTGTACAAGTGTATATTGCACTTGCGTTGGCTATATCACCACGGAAGCATAACAACAGCAAGAAATGTTCGCAGCTGTAGTCACATTGTTAATATTGTATTATGCGTAGTTATAAAGTCAGACTCTTTTATTACACAAACTTAAAACCATTTTTGGCTAAAAGTTTTTTCTACATTTGAAACTTTAATTTTGTATTTTCAAATCTAAATTATTATTTTTAAGCTAAAACATTAATTATCCTGGTTTTGTCACATCCCGCAGGCTAGGATTATGTTTTCCATTTTTCTAAAGTTTTCAACAGTACTTAATTCTTTGTTGTGTGTATGTAAATGCGCAATGTGGTAATAATACAGCATAATCAATCGGGGCGTTTCGCACAAATTTAACGTAACATTGTTTAAACCATTAAGAGCGTAGTTCTTTCTTTCGAGAATTGTCATCGATTCAACCTTCAGAAACAGTGATTGATACGTGAAGCTAGACTAGAGGAAAATTTCACTTCGCCATTAGGCGAGAGTAACATCATAGCATGTGGGGTCTTAAGAAGAGAAGTCTTAGTGTTATTACCTGTTATTATTGTATAGATACTACATTATAAAGCAATTTTAATAAAACAAGGCACAAGGCTCGTCTTAATATATAATATAAACCAACTTGAACAAGACTTCGCAGTTATAAGTGTGGCTTGTTAACTAAAGGATTTTAACTGTTTGGTAGTAGATTTGAGTCCCGCACGAAGTCACCATTTTCTACTATTTGTCATGCGATAGCAAATATACTACGTCGGTGATCGCAGGACCAGAACTTTTACAATCAACGTTTTCCCAGAAAGCTTTGCCTTAATTTGCATGAGCCTAACTTTATTACAATAAGCTAACCGGAAAAGCACTAGTGATTGTAGAACTAATCTTTCAATGAATTATATATTAATAGCTTGACGTGAAAACAAAATGATCACAGCAATATTAGGAAATTGACTTTAGCAAATTGAAATTGCACTGCAAGCGCAATTTCTAATTAAGCTACTTTTACCTGCAGTGCTTTAATTTCGACGTTTTACGAACCAGTCCGTATAGTTATTAATTCTTTACATTCTGAATTAGTTTGGATTTCTGAACAACTATACGTCCCTGCGAGGTATCGAAAAGGAAACGCCAGTGTGAAAATCGCATCCACAAGCTATTAAGCTATCAGGTCGTTCAATTGTTCGGATCCTTAAAGTTCCTTAAACGATCGAACAACAAGGTAACAATCGTAAACTACACAGCAAATTTAGGTAGTACAGCGCCGTGAAAACACAATTGGTTAGTGCTTAGCGACTGCAACCGTTAAAGGGTTAAACAAATTTTATGCTAAATTTGTATTAACAGTTTAGTTGTCATCACCAGTTAATATACCGTTCATCTTAGTTCTTCTACGCATATCTCTGTTGATGTATGGATGCTATATCGTTCATCTTTGTTCCTGGCCGCGTCTTCGATGACTTATAGAGTTTTACACTTTCGCGATATAATTCCATTGTCGTAGACAAATTTTACAGCATCCTATATTATCAATGTAGCGCAAACGGCTAGAGAAAGATAAAATCTTAACTAAAGCTGAATTCCGATCGTCGTTATAGTCAGCTGCAATTTGATATATTTGTTGATATGAATATATAATTATAATATTTTTCTTTATAAAACCATTTTTGCGCCTCCCTCTGCACCACTGGGGATGCGAACGCTATATGGATATATGATATATATTCAATATAAACAGATTTATAAGGCTCCTATGAGCCTTATAGATATGTTTATATTGAATACATATCATGAATACAACAACTTAGAAAATTACACTTAAACCCATTCATGTTGGTATACGTCTGTTTGCTGTAGCTGGTACTAGTAAATAGCATAACAAAGCCCGGACGTATTATTAAATGGCCATTAAGCTTTTCGCCACGGCTGGCTTCAGTGGTGTTGCAGTAGAAATCACGTTTAGTTTCACCACGAAGTCATAATAATAGCGAATCGATTATGGCCACCAAAATTGGCTTTAGCTTGGTTATCGTACGAAAAGTACATACGTGTGTTTGTGAGCATATTGATCGATTTCAACTTGGTATGCACCTCAGTCGGGGTCAAAATGAAACAACAATGCTTTTTACATTGGTCGTAGCAGTAAAATCAACGTTTGTGTCACCTGTTGTGTCTTAATATTAGAAATTTTGTTATTGCCGGCAGGCTGTGATATTATTTTTAGCTTTCTCAGAATATAAATAATTCGGCGTTTGTCAAAGATCTAACCAGTCAGGACACTACTAGAGTAATTCGGAGAAACATTTAAATGTGGCGATACAAACTTGTGGTAAATAGCGCTACGTCATTCGATGCTAAAAATTTCGCACGGTAAGTCGTAATAATAATAAACTCACTTAAGAGCTAACGTACATTAACGTAAAGCAAATCCAGAAGATACATGACGTGTCAGTGCACCATCAGATGTAAACCTGACACAGAGCTATATTCTTGTCGGTTCTAGTATTAATGGCCTCAATTTGCCGAATTCCACATACAAACAGTTTAAATTATTGGCAAAACAGTATTTAACGCCCAAAGTTCAAACAATGATGAAAATTGTACTGTTTCCAAGAAGCATATGGTGTGTAATTAAGTATTTAATTTCTGTAGTAGAATACGTACTACAATGCTTAAACTTCTGACACAAGACGCAATTTGTTTTACCACACTATGTTAGGTGACTCAATTGGTACTAGCAGCTGTTATTATCTTAAAATTGTTAAATAAACGAATTAATAGAACACTTAGATAAGCTCTGCTACTTTGGGATAGCTATAACCCCGAAAATTACAATGTACTGTTTTCATATGTCTCTGTTGCTTTTATCGGTAAATATTTGCTATTGTTTATGCTGCGACAACGGAGCTAGCATGACTCCGCAATTTTTCTGTGCGCTGGAAAATTCTTTCAGTACTTTCAATAACGGTAAACAATCCCATATTAACAAATGTTCATAGCATTTCACTAAATTTATTCAAGTAAGCCCGAGTTTACAATTTGTTTTTATAGCAGCTATATAAAACAACATTAAATGGAACAATGAAAAAGCATTTCTTACGTAGAAGACAGCCTCCGTGCTTACTATAACTAAATATTGGGTAGTTGTTCAGTATTTTTCATCGTGTTCACGCATACGTAACTTTGGTCTGGACAGCAAGACAGAAATGATAGCTTGATTTTAAAAACAGCCCTAAATTGTCCACCACAGTAGAAAATCAGCTTAATCATAGCAGTATTTTGCTCCAACAAATTAATTATATTTACGTTGTCGCATGTCTCCTTATTCATTTAAATTTCTTAAAATATTTAGATGTTTACTTTATCACGCCGAATGTAGAATGGGCCAGGGTGTATCAAAAACCTTGCCCGGTCTCCCAAAAACTTTCGGCGTAATTATCCCCAGTTTCCCTCATGCCGCTTTAAAATTCTTGTAATTTTGCTAAAATGACTAAGGGCGAGCTGTGGAGAACCTGTGAAGCCCGGGTGAGATCACTGTGGCTTGAGGTAACCTTTAGAGGTAACTCATCTACCTTTAGAGGTATCAATTAATATCAATATCAAAATCTACCTATATAATATATAATTATATAACTATATAATTATATATAATTATATTTTTATATAATTATATAATTTAGAGGTAACCTCATCTACCTTTAGAGGTATCTATTATAAGGTAACCTTTAGAGGTAACCTATTAATTGTAAGGTTAAAGGTATATTATATATAATTATATAATATATAATTATATATTGTATAATTATATAGCTAGATAATTATATAATATATAATTATATAACTATATAATTATATAATTTAGAGGTAACCTCATCTACCTCCTGTAGGCGCCTAGATTCTACATTTATAAATCATTTGTCGCGAAATGACGGATTCGTAATACAGAGTTGGTCTGTGCATACAACAGTAAAATGAAAAATATCTCGTTACTTTGTTATGATCTTTAAAAAGATGAGAAATACATTAATTCCCATTGGTGTGAGATTCCGTAAAGCTCTTTATTGTGATTTCTAAATATTAATTAGTAATACTAGCGTGGGAGCAACCAATAATTGTATAATATATCAAAGAATAGTTTGAGTAAAGACGCATAAATAATGGCTTCGCCATCAACCGCGAGTTAGTCTGAGCCTTAGGAAATTCTTTATCATTATACATCTTAGAGCATTTTTAGCCCTTTGTGCTTAACAGTCAATCAAAGCTTAAAATGAAGAATAATTGAAATGTAATATTGAACCAATAGAGAAACGTTTTGATTTAATGGCAGAGGAAGGAGAAATATAGTGTGAAATAGCTTCTTTGCTTTGTTCGCACGACTTGTTTATCGTTAGACGTGGTAAGAACAATATACAACAAAGACTTGAAATGTTTTATTTATTGTGAAACACAGTTCATGAAGTTATAATTTGTATCAGCACAAGCCACCGACAACGTATATCCTCAAATTATTTCGAAATCAAGGTTATTTATCGCAAATTTATCAGACATATCTGATCCCAGAAATTTGTATTTACAAATTAATATTTACATACTACATATAAATGTATTCGTATTTTATTTATATGTAGCAATTTGATCCAACTTGGTCCCTGTCATTGTCGCCTGGAGACCGCCACTTTGCAAGACAGTACGGAGAAACCGTCACGAATTACTAAGGCTCACCAAGACATAGGTATAATTCGCTTGCAACACTTTACCTGAAAATATTAAAGAAATTATATGCTACATAACACTGAGGCTTTATATAAAAGAAAAGAGTTTCAATGCAACAATTTTAGCCACGAGACTGACCGTCTAACCGTACACCTGGTCACCATTCTGCTTTATAGGTTCTTCACTTCGTAAACACACACTCCTACACATATTTGCCAAATGGTTTGTCTCCACTAGCACAATCATATGCTTTCTCGACAAACCAGCTCCGCCAGCTGAATAATATTTTAGAGCATATTCTGCTTTAGAACATCTTAAAGGATCCGGCGGCGTCAAATCCATCAAACTACTGTGCCACACGACCAAAATCTGCGACCAACCCTAGTATCGCCAAAGCTTCCGTGAAATACCTTCGCGTACCCACGGAATAACAAGGGAATGTCCATAGAGCATTAGGTATATCTAGTCCCTATTAGTGCGCAAAGAAAAAACTGAAACAAAACTTTTTCTGTGGATATTTTCATACACCGTTCACGAGTAACCTTTTGGTTCGTAAATTGACGCGTGTGCATTGCGTAGTGAGTTAAGAACCCAATTTCGCGTGTGGTTGGCGTTTGGCGTGCCTAGGTATTTGCTCTCTGCCTTCTTTAAGAAAATTGAGCAAAAAGCTACTAAATAGACCAGTTATTAGTGTACGAGGCCCGGAGCCAATCAACTCAGGTGCAGTAAATTTTTGATTCAAAAGTTTATTCAGGGCGTTACGAAATTATGCTATTTTAAGAAGGAATTGACCAACCAAAATCTAACTATCACTTCTTTAGTCACAATTTAAACTATTCCTCGATTGCGGTTCATTTAATATATTCTGGTCGTCACCCAACAGATTTGTTTAGACTTCGCTGTAATTAACTCGTGTTGTTATACCATTGCATATATTAAATGTCAACTAGTCGCCCAGAACACGGAAGGGTGGTGACTGCTTCTGTTTATTGAAATCGCTTGTTGACATTGATGATCGAACCTGGTTTTTGACGACCTTATAACTGAATGTTTGAAGCACTATCGAATTGCGTCAGAATTCTAATATAGATGAGAGTAAATGTACATCGCTTGGGTCTGATAGTCAAATATTAACTCCGGAATAACGCATTTGGCAACGCAATTTGGTTATTCCAAATTATTATTGTAGTGCACTAAATACGATAAAATATGCAATGTTTGTATCCACAGCTTCATAGAAAAGAATAACGTATTATATTATTTTGTAGCAAATATAAGGTCTCTTAGTTATGAATTTGGCCATGTCCTAGGTAAAAGTGCGACGCCGAAGTTATAAACGAATTTCCATCATTAGTTTATGATTTATATCTTCTGGCCGCTTATATATATATATAATTTTTTATACGTAGCTGGGCTTTAGAGTTTGTTGTCCAATTTTTGTCTTGTTATTTTTCAAAATGATTTAATAAAACTTAATTTTAACGGTAGTTGGGAATCAGCCAATCCATGCGCTTAGTATTTATTGTATTAATCTGAAGTATATTTTAAGTGGGGAAACGGAGCAAGATACAGGAGTAGAATTGTCAAACTTTTAGACTAGTCCAGGGAAAGCATGTATATAAAAGTGACAAACGCGACATATACGTATTGTTAATATTAAATATTAAAATATACACGGCTGCTCTTTCTGCTGCTGCTGCAGTATTTCGCTTTGTTTTTTGTTTGCTTTGGTTTATTTTTCGTTTGTCTTAAAATCTTAGAATATGTTATTGCTACGTGGCTTAACTCCGTTTGCCCCGTATCTTTTAACCGTTTGCTTGATCATGCTCATTTTAGCACCATATAATTTGTAGACACCATTAATCCGACTATCAATAATATTAAGTTTAATATAAATTAAAATTTTAAACAAGCCGCCATGTCTAAAAGTGTATTCGAACAGGAAGTCGGTGTTTAAAATGGAAATATTTTCTATCTAGTGTCACAGCGGCAATATGCAAAATGACTTGTATTGTCCATTTATTTGTAATCGACTGAGTTTCTGATTGCATGTCGAGGTAGCAATGATTGGAGTTGACAATTACATGTAGCCCTTGATTCCATCGCACAATCCGTATGTGGTGTCGTCTTTGCGAAGATTTCGAGACTCATGAAATCATATGCCAAATCATGATTGTGTACTGCTCACATAGTATTTTACAGCTGCCAGTGAAGCGTCAATTCTCTGATCAAAATAACATCACTAATTTGCGACCTCGTAAAGCGAGTCCATGGTGTAGTGGTTAGCACGTAAGCTGCATATTCGAAAAGTCTGGATTTCGATTCTCGATGGCACCATTCTTTAGTTTGAGGACGATTTAACAAAAATAATTAATATAATTTATAATGGTTTAGGTAGTCGGCTGCACCCATAAACTTTGCAGTAAAGTTTAAACAGCGGCACAAGCGTTCCTATAGTTACGAAACATTTTAGTACTTGAGTTATGTTTCTTGAAATATCAAATTTACCTTGCTTGGGCAATATGATTTATGATGTTTGTGAGATTGTCTGCGTGAAATGTTTTCGCAGGCTGTATTTTTCAAATGACAAAAACACCCACGCCAAGCTGACAATCTAGGCACAACGAAATAGCTATGTAATGATCCGTATCGCAGTATTCACGCCATTAATTAAATACCGGATGCCCTAACAATTTCGTACTTATCATATATTCAGGTAGGAGACAAAAAACAGACAACATTCTTGGATTTGTATTGTTAATTTCGTTGTTGCAAACGGGAATACTTAATTTCTGAACACATAATTGTAGAGCTTATACAAATGATAATTTATCGTTGATGGTGCCACGCGGTATGTCTAAATTTATCGTCTCAATTTTGGTCAAATGAATCCAAGAAGTTTGCAGCACTCTAGTTTCGTGCAGTATGCAAACTCCAGCAGTATGATTTTACAACAGTGTCATGGCAGCAGTTGATCGGTCCATTGAAATTAAGCTTGTCATGCACACGCTGATAAAATGTGAAAACAATGACACAACCTGAGCGCTATGACAAAAATCTTTGATTTCGTTTGAATTCTTTAGGACTTGTTTTTATAGTTACAAGATCCATAAAAATTGGTTATTATTTGGCACTTTAGAAGTTCAGTACTAATCGAACTACAAAACAATAAACTGTAAAATACCGCAGTATCATGCACAACGACTATGTATATTTTTCGGAGTACGTATATACTATATTCACCCAAAAATAATAATTAGCTTTTACTGAGCTTAATTATCCAGCATTAATGCATTGGAAATTTGGGTGAGTTCGATTTTAGCTCAGAACTGTGAGTTAAATTTCCCTGAATTCAAGCTAACTCCGTCTGAGTTTGGTATCTAACATGGAGTTCTGAGTTAAATATTTTAACTCAGACCTGAGTTTGAAATTAGTGAGTCAGACGCAAATCTAACTCTGGAGCTCTGGGTGGCATAAAAGTGCTTACGCTGAGTTAGTTTTCGAACTCAGAGTTCCTGACTAAGTATGTTATATTTCACTCTGAGTTAAATTAACTCAGTTTTAGCTAGACTTGTAACTCAAGTCTGAGTTGTCTGCTAACAGTATGACTATTGAACTCATTCTGAACCCATGCAACTCAGGCTAATTCAAAATTAACTCAGGCAAATGTGCCATATTATTTTTATTGTTTCATTGCAGCAAAAAGGGTATTTGCTGTTGGTTCTGCCTTACAAATTATTCCAGCTATAAATCCGACGCTGTAAACTTTAGAAGCTATATGAGCATTTTACACACCACACCGCCGGTAAACAATGAATTCGGGAGTGTGATCCTTTAAATTCAGATAAAAATTCCTAGAACAACATTGTAATGACATAGACGTTTCTTCTTTATTCTTAGACTCACTTTGCTGGTGTTTAACAATTAGCCATGTTCCTTACTCAATGTTTTTGGACTCCCAGCTACCTTACGTTAAGTTGAATCCTGATATTGGGCCAAATAATAATGTGTAGCTGCAAACATCGCCTTGTGCATATCTTTGCCTTGTATGCCGCACAGACGGTGCAGAACATATATATTTGCAGCGAATAACACGAAATATAACATTTATTGCTACTATGCTGTATGATGAAATTTAGAATTCTATAGATATGATGGTAGGCGTGAGGTTTTAAATTGCCACATCTTCATCTAGCCAACTGTATAACAGAGTGATCGGCTTTCCCTTTTTATAGTTCCTGGATGGGATGAAATTACTCAACCAACGATGTGTATATTTGCATTCAAATTTAATTGACACTGCTCTGACAGTTGTTGTAGTTTGTCATTTTTAGACGATGGCGTTAATAACCGGACGACATACCTGTTTCTGTGTGTACATTCCATTTAGACCGAGTTTCAAGTGGGAGTAGTAATAGGATCATGATGAGGCAAACACCCACTGGTAGTATTAATAGTAATTATAATAATATGTATTCTACGAGCAAAAGTATTAGCCAGTTTCTAAACTCTAATGGAGTAGTAAGTAGCGGTTGACAACGTTAGCTAGGCAGTGCTAGCAGCGGTTACAATATGTATGTAAGAAAGCTGTCGTGCACTATTTGGTGGTTTACCGACGCAATACTACATCAGCAGCAAAAATAAAATATCGTCAAAACATAAGAACAACCTCCGGTCTCAACCTGTATACAAAGGCGGCTATGTCTATCCATGTGTATGCAGCAGCAGCAGCAAACACATTATAAAACCGCGTTCAACAAACAACAAGAAAATAGTACCAGTATAAACACGAAATGCGATCGAGAGTTAACTCGTCCTCTCTGAGTACGTATATACATACATCAGTCCAGTGCGGTATACCTTTGTGGGAAGCCGGGCAGGTTTGGTGGCCGTTGCTGCTAATGGTTAATATATTGATGTCTGTATTTATTACGTTATCAGCAGCAGTCGTATTATCGATGTTTATTTGATGAAATTTTGAGCCTTTTAGTTTCTATAATTAATCACTTTTAGGAAACAGAACTGTAAAGAATAATAATTTTGTATTAAAAAGCTGTGAATTTTTTGTTTAAAAGCAGACAATGATCATGGACTTCATAGTTGCTGGCCTATGGTGGCAGCACATATATTGTTGAGATCTTGACACTATTAGTGGATCCAGTAATGCGTGGTCGCACCTACTTCGGTAGAATACAGGCGCACAACGTAAATATGAAATGTACAGAAGATTGAATATTGTTATAAAAATATTAGGCAAAAAAGTTACAGCAAATGCCGCCCACTGTCGAAAATATTTCACCAAAAAACGCCGTATTATCATAAATTACTACATCTGAAACTCCTTGCAACCATCCGCATATGCTCGGCTGTTGAAACTACCACCCATTAGATAGCAAATTGGAAACTGGTATCCATTATGCAACCGTGCTTCAAAGTGATAACATCTTGCTGTTACAGCTGAAAATATTTAAAGTGGTAATGTGCTACATTTGTATTTTGTTAACTTATTAAGAAGCCGTCAAATTAATAATTCTTTGAAATATTTAGCCCTAAACGAACAACACTACTGATAGGTGTAGCGCAATTATAATAGCCTGAAGAAGCCGCATTGCGAGATTTTGGTTATTATTTCCGAGGATAAGGATACTTTAACACCATTTGCAGTGCGTAAAGGTGCATGCTTTAATAGTAACATTAAATTAAGACCTTTATTTATATATTTCTGAAATAAGCAAAATCTTTTTGTGCCATTGCATTTTACAATGCATTAGAGGTTTGGCAGACAAAACTGTGTTGGATGCTGCTACATGGTACTGGCTATACATGCGTGAATGATTTAGGATATACGTTATTATAGTATGAATACTATATGAATAAATGTTTGTATTAGTTTATATGGTTATGCATCATTTACCTTAAAATGTGTGCAGCAGGGCCAGATTTTGTCAGTCTACCGCGGCTCTAAAGTCATGCTTGGCTAGCTCCGGTCAACCAGTGTGACATTTTTTGGGCCAAGCCAGACCCTACAAATATATTTAGCTAATAGTAAAGTATGGCTGATAAATTGTCACAAGGGCCGAAGTGGGCTCTAAAAGCCAGAAATGTATGACGACAATGGAAATTCGCTAAAAATGGAAATTTAATCATAGTTATCATAGGCGCAATTATAGGGGGGGGCGGGGGGAACAAATCATCTGCACTTTTCGACACTTAAGTAATCGTCCCCACTTTTTGAACTGGTAAATTTTTAGTGCTCTGTAATAAACGCACTTGATTATAGATTATATGTTTTTGCCAGTAACTGTCCCCCCACTTTTTTTGGAATTACGCCAATGATAGTTATGATCATATATATGTAAAACATCCTTCCAGTTACAACAGCACAATTTTCATGCATGAAAATGCATTTTTTACATAGCTACTAGGTTGCCTTGTAAAAGGCGCTTAAACGAAAATTTTGAAAATAGCAATATTTACTTATTTATTTTGCTTGAATTTATGCGCTTTGCTTTTAATTACTACTAATCTTGCCTTTTTTGGGCCTAGAGCTCAATATTTCCGATGTAACAAAACCTACTGAATGTAAAAAATATTTTTCAGTAGCCCATGACGGCTATCAAACCCTGAGACATAGCGACTCCTGGCCCGTACAAACATACTAGCATAGCTTAATTATTTATTTTATTTATGAAGCGCCGGATGTGGCTGTGCGTTTTTGTCACTAGCCGGAATTGGCTCTGTGACAGAATTCGGCCCTAGCTGCACACATCTTAAGCTAAATGATGCAATATATAGGTATTATCATCGCTTGGCTTACTCGTTTAATAAATAACAATAATTATTACCTTGTAATTTACTATTTTGTTTGCAATTTATCCGTAATTATGCCGGTTGGACAACTACGCATTTTCCATGGACTAACGTATATTTCATGAACTTTATTCTTATATTTAAAAAAATTTAGGTCCAAAAAAGCGCTAAAATTGGTTTTGCTTTAGCGACACAGCTGGACAAAATTATTCCGCAGTAAAATAGATCACGATTTCAGCAAAACAGACTATAGTATGGTTACGATGCGGATACAAAATTTACAACATCTATAAAACTGATAGAAGGTTTGACAAATTTCTCCGTTTCGCTTTCAATGTGTTTAACCAATGGTACGTTCGGCTAGATACATTTGTTTCTAATGTCTCTCGTTTCACGAGCACTGATTAAACAACACTCTTTTGAAGCCAAAAATTTTTGTGAATCTCGCTGCTATATATAGTCTACAATACATGATTCAGCAGAAAACCGATTTGGTTCAAACTTTCACGTTCCGAAAATTGTAGAGATCTTACCTACGCTCATAACATCACGAGTACAGTTCTGTGTAATATATAACAAGCGGTAAGATAAGAACTAATGATGCATAAAAAATTTCTAACTGTTCCAACTCGCGACCACTTGTCGCATCGGTATCAGAGGTCCGTTGACTTAGGAGAGAAGATGGTCTCGGAATGGGGGCGAGGTCGTCCGCAGAGGTCGTAGAGGGTGGATTTCTGAAATTTATTGTAACTCGAAATCTCCCACCCCCAATTTTCATTAAATATTTCGTAATTTCACTTATTTTTACCAATTTTACTTCAATTTTTGTCACTTTTCACCAAATTTTGCCGGTTTTCGCTAAAAATTTACACGACCATTCTGCGTGCGGCGGGTCGAGGGAGGCGTGTTTCTGCCCCTTCGATGGTAACCCCTTACCCCTCCTCCCATGGACACTATGCTTTGGTGGGATTTAGTTCAAACGAACGAACGAGAGACTACGACACCATTGCGGCTTGCGCAACGTGTCCGTAGGGCATTCTTTAGCTTGGGGTGAAAACATTCGATAGCGGGGTTCGACTACGGATGATATACCATTGACGTTGTAGTGTGGGGCCGTCACCACGGGAGGTCTGAAGGGTTGTGTACCAGCTTGAAACAGTTTCAAAAGACAACTTTAAGATCATTTAAACTGTACTATGTCTTATAGTTGACATTGTGTTCAGCACATTTGGGGCAATTTAGAATGGTTACACGCAATATGTCAAGACAATAAAAATTCGTATCATAAAAAATTTGTAATAGTGTACGCGGAATATTTCATATTCCTATTCAATGAAATAAGGGGGCATCGCTGCGAAATGTATAAAAAAGGTATGTTCATTCTGTGATAGAATACTTTAAAAATTTGAGTGGTTGCAAAATTTCCAGGTCACTGGTCATACTACCAAATAAAATAACTTTTATCAGAAAAGTATCTTACTTCGTTATTAATACCAAGATGAAACCTCTTACCACATATCTGAGCTACATTCGAAAATCAGGCCGGGTGATAGGAGTATACGTCCACTGATTACGGTCGACCAACTTATGTTTCAATTCATACGGTAGGCGAGCAGTATTGTACACACTCGTTGTCATCGAGCAGCACTCATCTAGTTACTACACGCCGTGCACCTACTTTGATTTTAGTACTAGCAGTGCAAAGATGCTACTACTCATTACCTCACCAGCGTTCAACAATTTTGGTTCATGTAACAAACGCGACGTGAGTTGTTCTCAATTGTTGTTACACCAGCGTGCCGCTACTACGGTTTCTGATACAGCTGCGGTGCAAAGATGTTATTCCTCGTTACACTATCGCGCGGCAATCTTTGTTGTTACAGTGCGCGTGCAATTTTAAACAACGTTGTTATAAGCAGTGCAACATCAATAGATATGGTCGCCACAAGCTTCGTTCAGAAATGTCAGCTGTTGCACGAAACTTGTAGCGACTGACACCATTGTCATTACGATGTAACGACAACTGCAGTGTAAACGAGCACTGCGGTTCTCGCGTAACCGTGTGCAGTGAGTGCACAAAATTTAATGTGAATGACCTATGAGTATACAGTTTTGCTGGGATAAGCTGAAAGGCTGAAGAACTATTTTTCTCTGCACAGTGGAGCATTTTTAGTGGCCCTCAAGTCCATTAAGTTTAAAAACATTAACAAAACGGGATTAGGCATGGTAAGCTGACAGGCGGCCGTAACAACCTCGGTGTTGTCCTCAGTTTGCTCGCTGAGAGTTGTCCGCAGTTTGGTCGCTGAGAAAGGGGAAAGGCTGCGAAAATTAGTCAGCAAGCGGAAATTATGCGGAATTTATGCGGAATCTGTTAAAATCGATGACATAGTTGTCCCATGGAGCTCTGAAGGACAAAAGGTTCCATCATATAAGAATAACATATGTATAACTGTTGTGAATGAAATAATTGGACAGCGCTGATACTCATACTAATGCCGGCAGTGATTATGAATCACGAATTGGACGCGAATTAAAGTTGTGTAACCTATAAAAAATATTAAAATTTATCAAGTGGCGTGCGACAAAGTTTTTTTGAGTCTTCGCCATCGCAGTAGATACACACGTACTTCATATAACTAAAATATAAGACTTACCACATCCAACTCATGATATCAAAAACATGTATTTTAGTTTCCCACAATACGTTGGCGCAACTATATACCCTAACCGTGTAAGATTTCACACTACCCAATGTTGAACAATCCACTTCATACAAAGCTGATATAATACTAAACATATTTTAGGAAACCTAATGGTTTAAAGTCTTAGCTGGTATATCCATGTTGTACCTGACAATTTATACCCGATTTCAAAGACAGGCGTATCGTATTTTGCCTTTGCCGGCGTGAATAATTGTGTATTTCGACATTGTTGAAGAACATTTACTTTGCGGCGGATGGAACCTGGTTCGTTTTGGTGAGAGTCTTGCACGTTAGATACTGCGTTATTTAAAAGTTGTTGCTCGGCTCTCTAACAAACCTCACAAAGCGAGCGGACAACAACGCACGTGCAAACCAACGCCCGAAGCCAAACTTTGTTTGCGCATCGCATCGCGATACAAGCTGTCACAAACGTGTAGCCGTATGCGGAAAAGGGT
This sequence comes from Trileptium ribeirensis, assembly GCA_030248225.1. Taxonomy (NCBI): domain Eukaryota; kingdom Metazoa; phylum Nematoda; class Enoplea; order Enoplida; family Thoracostomopsidae; genus Trileptium; species Trileptium ribeirensis. The sequence continues at coordinate 39,926 of JASANE010015042.1, forward strand.
TAAGCGACAAAGTGTGCTTATTACCATTTAACTGCAAGTTTACATGTTGATAAAAATGAATCCTAAAAAAGATAGAAATATCTTTATGTACGTAAAATCGCAATTTTGCTCACATTAACAATCTAGTTGCGTGAAAGGTTGAACAGTATGTGTAATGTCGATAATTACGTTTTCTAACAACTGCATGCGTATCTTGGACAGTTGGGTGTGCAATCCCTGATAATTATTGGTGAGCGAGAACAAAGCATGTGTAATACTTAGATACGTCGAAATAAATTCCTAATAAACTCGCTTAGTACATGATCAGTTAAAGTAGCACCTTACATTAGATCGAACCGTTCATTGTAAAGATCGTGACCATTCTTAAGCTAAACACATATTACAAACATTTTGCTAAAATTACCTTAACATATGAGTCATGATAGATTTAACTCAAACCTTAAACATCACACAGTCACTGTATTGACCAGATGATCAAATATAACATTAAAATATTATGAGTACATCAATATAGTAGAATATTCTGAGTACATCAACCTGTAACATACATAGCTTGTTAAAAAGTTCTTTGCAAAATTACAAAGACATATATTGTTCAAACATTATTGGAAATGTTTTCCCAACTACCGTAGCCAGTAGGGCCTTGTATCATTTAATTAAGATCAAATAGCTAGTGCAAATAATTCACGATGCCGTTCTTAATCCACAAGACTTAGTAATGGATGATCGGATCGATTTAACCAATGGTACAAGATGTTTCTCGTCATATATTATAGCGATTTAGGTGTAGATATTATATTTATAGTTATTAATCTATAAATCGAAACCTCCCTCATTTATACTGTTGAATCACCTCTTAGGCCATTTTACGTTACGTAAACTTTATAATATTTTTGCAACAAGACAATGTGTAGAACAAATTAACCAAATTTACTGAAGTTACTTTTAGTACAATGCTACTAAGGTTGCGCGTGTACGTGAGCATGAGCTCCGTTTCTGAAAGAGAACTATTTAATCAACATGAAAAATTGAAATCGGTTAACAGTTCTATTTAAGATTCATGGTATCACTTCTATGACCTTGCAGGTAAGGTGAACTCCCCATTGTGTGATATCATATAAGATACCTGATCACCTTGACTAGTGTCATTTAAATATTTTTCCAGTGAACCCGGTATTCCAGTTTTGTGCTAAACTTAGTTCAAAATTTTAGCGAATTTCCGTTTCTTTCTGATGACACACGTATCCTTTAAAGTAGAGCTGGTATTAAATTTATATTCATGTTAACTTAATGTTATCTGATACTTCTAGTACCTTCTACTATAATTCATCAATAGATTAATGTACTTCGGCGAAACTAAGTCCTCAAAACTGTAATAATTGATTGTTTTTGCTTTATTATGCATTTACCAAAGGAGGTATTAGCGAGATGTTGTGTCTGTGGATTCAATCCGATAACATCTGTAATTTAAAAATTTATTTTTATATTATTGTAGCGGTGACAATGCTACATACGAAATAAGAACTTCGCCTTGACTTTTGGTTCAAGAGTGTCCGTTTAGTCGGTGCTCTTGGAGAAGCTGCCATACCAAAAAATGCATACGCCGTTTTGCGCCGATGGTTGAACGCAACCAATGTTAAAAAATTACAGTTATCCAACCAACCGTTCCTGAGCTATAGCCATTGATTTAATAAAGCTTTGTATTGGTGCAATAACTAAGAAACAGGATAATATATCATACGATGAGAATAATTTATTTGGGAATGAAAACAGTTTTGACGGTTTCACTTGATGCGGAGGTTTTTTTAAAATAGTTATTGGTCTCATCTAATAGATATTAAAAATATATATTCCAGTATATATACAAAAATTTGTATATATCCACGGCGCATACCCGCTAAAAATATTAAGCACCAACGCCGTGTCAATAATTACTGATTGCAAATAATAATAACCTACGGGTAAACCCAACTGTTATTACCTAACTTACTTTGTGTAATTTACTTAATTTACTTTTTGCCACATACCTAGATTTAAATTTTTCAATTAAAGTTATAAGGATATTATAGCATATAAGCAATTAAAACACTTTCTGTGTGCATAATAGGTATGCATCGATTAGTGATATGTAAGGTTGCCCAAAGCAAAGTGAGTATTGTAAATCGGACTATCCTAATTTTGCTTCCAGGAGCATGACTACTGTGACAGTTGCTTTATGCGGCGTACATATATTCGGTGCTTATGTACACCGAACTGCACTCGATGATACTGATATCGTAAATATATTTTAAAAAATTCTAAATAATCGCTAGCTGACCCTTTTGGCGGTAAACCGACGGTATGACAAACGTCAGCCAAAATTTTTACATTTGTCAAGGGTGTCCGACAACAACTTCTATGTCAAATTTCTTGATGGTAAGTGCAGGACCATACCTATTTACGTAGGTTGACTGGCAGTTTGACCACCCTTCCAACCAATAACACCTTCTCTTAGTTTAGATTTGCTTGATTATATTATTTTACATTCTTAAATACTTGTTTAAATTCTGTCGTGTTTAAAAAACCATTTTAAGCAGTAAAGATTATCATGCAGAAGCCGCATCAAAATAGCAATTGGAAGGTCACGATCAGACATTTGCATTTGTTGTATTTTAAATTGTTATCATTCTTTAGGCATTTATAATATATAAAAATGTTTTTATAATGACAGTTATCACCGAGTATCTTGGCTGCACAATTGATATTAAATTTAACTGTCGGCTTTAAATAAAATATTTAATGCCATTTGTATTGAAGCTCAATATAGCAGACTAAAAGTTTGTCAAGAACAAAAATGGATTTGGTGAGAAATAGATTTCTGCGATAGGTGCGGCCGCCTATGTGCTAAGCTGCTTTTAATATAAAGATTAGCGGAACTACTTTATCGAAAATTAATTAAGAGTAAGTGACAAGACCTATAGTGCTCCGCTCAGCAAAAGCAAAAAACAGAAGTATTCTCGCCGCTAAGAACATATCAGTAGAAATAGTCACATTTGAGGTCCACGACGAAATCACTAGGCTAAACTGTATATATAATATATCATTTTTCAAAGTGCAGCTGCAAACTTTGCACTGATTTGCACTGCCTAGTTTCTGGTGCTCAACTACTGAAGATACACACGGAATCTCTAAATCATACAATCTCTAAATATAGCATTGAGTTTAATCGTGTTTATACATTATTGGAATTATGGTATTATAACTTTGGAACCGTATATTGAGATAAATATATGTATCCAATTATCGGCAATTCTTAACATATTAATTATTTATGAGTGTTTCTAAAAACCGACCGTTTGTGAAAACACGTCCAAAATTTAATATAGTTTTTGAATAAATTGGAACCCCTAGAAATAACTTTTTCTGGAGCAATATTTTGTACTACTCTAATGCATTGCTGTGGCGTGTACAGCATCTACATCAATTTGTGCCTTGTACAAAATAATTTTTAAAGGAAGCGTTCTACTATGTACATGGTATGTTTTCCAGTTTCATAGAAATACCCAAGGCATAAGACTTCTCCAAAATACGCCCCTGTTGCATTGCTAATGATATAGTTTTATCTTTGTATGGTAAGAAATTTTATTTATCTTAAGCAATGACACATCCTGTTTGGTTCTGGCCATCCATGGTTACGGGAGATAAGTATTTATTTCCTACTAATGCTTTAGCGTCCACGCCTGTTTGGCAACAACCAATTACGTTACGCAGCACTGCATTAATGACCGCTACGTGTAATATATGCCTCACGCCAAGTTGTTTTTCGCTCAATTTGAGAGAATTTTAAAGAATGCAAATCCAGTATGTCTCTAAAACTTGAGTTTCAATACAGAGTTCCGAGTTCGATACCTTTGCGTGTTGTATGATTGTTAAGCTTTATGTGAACATTACCTACTAAGCGTGTTATAGAGCGAAAATGTGAAGGATGTATCAGAAAGTGCACTTGTGATAACGAGCCTTACCTATCATTAAAAGTCACAGCATTTCGTAAGCAATGACGTCTACTTACAAAGATATGTAGTAATATGACATGTAAACGCATAACTAGGCCAAAATGGTCCTTTTAAGCATCCCAACTCCAAGTCGAATTCCATTCACCAGTATTTTTTGTAAACCAAATAATTCTTGATAATCTTAAATCACATTTGTCTTTCTCATCTAATATATATCTGTCCCAAATAATATATTTAGTAAATCCTATAAAACTGCACAAGCCATTAACAAATCCTTCGCTGTCGCTAGCACAATTCCACAGAATATGCCCAAATTATTGTCTGATAAATCTAAGCTATATTAATGGGTATTAATTATCCCGTAGCCTGTCAGTAATTGTATGGCAATTCTCATACGATCTTTATTAAGTTTACAATGGAAGTTTGGTTTAATTTTATCATGGTTTTAAAAGAAAACCGTTGTATGTCTACAGTCACTACAGTAAGTCCATCTTCCTATATGTTGTATAAAAGGCGATTCCTTCAGCCACGTTTTGAGTGCAGAAACACATGTAGGAACATAAAGTTCATGCCCCAAAGGCTTAATATTAGACCCGTGCCTAGCTAGATCATAAACTATCACATAACTTTCAACTCTGGAATGGCATATAACCCAACCCGCAGGAACCAAATTATTTCGGCATATCCTGTTAAGCCACTTTAGATATGCTAAGGAACATAAAGACTTTAACTTTCATTTCCCAAGTGCCAGCGCTGCTGCTCTGCAATCACTAAAAATGCCTATCCTTCCATTTTAAGTCTAAAATCATCTGTTATCATGGAACATCTTTCCATAGCCGTGACGGCTGCTTGAAAGACAGCAGTCGAAGTGCCTGAAGGTAAAGATTCCATTACTCTGACTGGTATATAAATGCCTGCACCACAACACATTTTACCATCATTGACGGCCGACCCATCAGTGTAACTGAGCAAATTCAAATGAGTTGCTTAGTCTCACTCTAATCCTCACACCTTCGATTCTGATTGTGCCTTGTAGATCTAAATTTATCTCAAGGAAAATTCTATGAACCTCCGATGTCCTTAACTAACATTTGCAAATGAACATGTGATCTCAATGCACAATTACCAGGCCAAATATATAAATTTTCAAGCCTGAAATATCCTCTAACCGAAAGTTCCTTGATTAGAATATCAATGGGCGGTATACATAGAAATGTCTCAGTGCTTTGCACCAATATAGATTTGGCTGTACGAATGATCATGCGACAAGCCCAAACCAGGACCCTCTATAACATTTTACAGTAAGTAACTAATTCAATCCTATAGCAGCAAAACACCACTCCATAAAGGAGGCTTGGAAGGACGACTGTTCTGTTAACAAAATAGATAGCTTAAGGCGTCTACATATTGATTGGTTCTATATGCGTCTGGCGCTTTATATACAAATCTATACGTATGTTTATGGCGTAATTACTTTAGTGCTATATATAACATGAAACAGTGGGATAGTGTTATTGATTCAAACGGAACCTATAAATCGCAAACAGTTTCATTGCTAAATCCACGTTGTTCGAATAGACATTCGGATACGTCAAACAGATCTGGAAAGTATCAACCTGTGGCAACATCAGTTACGCCTTTGAGTCCGCTAAATGGCCCATGTTCGACAACAGCTGACGCAAAATCACCGCCAGAATCTCAACGAGTCTGCAAAAATTCCAGCAACGGTTTCGCCAAAAAAGCAGTTCCAACTGTAAATTCTGCCGCCATGTCGACATGCGGTAGAAGAGCACAATTCATTCTCGGTGCGCTGACTGCAATATTTTTGGCATTCGCTATCGTTCTAATAACTTTATTTATGAAAGATTCTGCAAACTATCATATTCAAATTTTATTCGATAAAAAGATCCGGCACGATTACGTTGAACTAAAGGTACGATTTCCTTGAACTAAAGGTTAAATTGTATATAATCGTTTATAAAGCAATTTTACTACAGTTATTTTTGGATGAAATGAAAACGTGTTTATCCAGTTTTAACTTTTACGTCAAAACAATTAAATAGGGTCGAGGTTTTAAAGTTAGTATACCAACCAATTATTGCCAGTTATTATGATTGTATATGCTGAAAGGGTTGTCTCTTTATAACTAAAGTTACGGTTAAATCCGAAGAAAACACATCGCTGGTCCAGGGGAGGTGACTAAGAAGCGTGTTACACATGATGAAATTGCAGGTAGCTATGACCTGCACTGCAAAAAATATTTATCTGTGGGAATTAATTAAATTGTGCTAAAGGTACTGCAGTAATTCTTTGTGCACAGTACTAATATATTCCTGATTTTTAAATAGCGACATAGCCGCCTTGGTTGGCGAAATCAAAGCTACTGTAAAAAAATGGACATCAATAAATTCTATTTAAAACACCTAAGCAAAAGCAAAACTAAAACAGAATATCATGAGATGATAAAGTAGAGCTATATAACAGAAATTGTCTCATATTATCCGCAACGGGTTATCATTCCAAAACCGATGCAAATTCATTTGGACCGTCGGCGTCCTAGATTTAGTTAGGGCGTAGCTAAAAACAGTAAAAAGCGAAATTTTTGGACTATATATATCTGCTAAAAATAGTGCTAAGGTTATGCGTGAGTCCACTTTAGGTCCGTGCACCTGACTTACTCTTTTATCAAGTCAATGTACGATCGTTAAAGCCACGAACGCTAACAATTCACGATGCCCCTTATGTACGCGTACACTCTATGCGAAGCAGCAACGCGTAAGCGCTGTTCATGGTCACTATTTTGCATTTACCAGTGCATTTTTTTGACCGCGTAGAAGTTAAAACGCGACATTAATCGTGTTTTTCTCGAGCCTGCAATACACAAATGGTCGGCGAACATTGCTTTCTGATTCTGAATGTTATTTGATGAACACGGACAAACGTGAATGAACGCGAGCGCAAATTCCATTCGTACCCATGTTCGCGTGCACAAAGTGCGAATACCAATGGCAAATATGTGAACACGAGTATACTCTCGAATCAATTCGTGATTTTGACAAAATAGCAACCTGGGTGTACGCTCCTAAAGTGGGCTCACGCATTATCCTGCTTTTCTAATAAAGATGTGGATTTTATACAATAATAGCGCAATTACTTGATTAGTGCACTAAAGTACTAACTGAAATTTTGAATAATAATGCAAATATTGCTGAATTTTAAGATGTAGTACATAATATTGCTGCTGAGTCCAGACAAGAGTATTTGTTTCAAATGTGTCAACTATACCTTATAACTAATAATGAGAGTACCGATCTATTTATACATGTCATTTTGTTCGGCGACAGCTTTTATAATATGTATGTGAGACGTAGTGGCATAAGCGAGAATAAAATCCACGGAGGGGGAGGACGGGGTCGAACAATATCTGGGTACGATCGAAACAATTTAGGGCGGGTACCCTCTTGCAACCGTTGTGCTGTTGCGTGCTAAATATACATATTCGATATAACAAGTTTACATTGCAGATAACTTTTATTATCACTGAGCTTGTCGTAGGTAATACCCATACATGCTCGATGTCCAAGTACTTTTAAGGAGAAAGCCGGGGTGTCGGAGGACAGGGGTAAGGAGGGGAGGCGTAGGTGGCGGTCAGTCGGCGAGAAAGCTGGGGTCGGGCATTTGTCAGCTGGGTCTGGCTTCGCAGGGAAAGGTAATCCTCTGTGAGCATGTATCATAATAACAAACAATATTTCGGAACAAAATAGGCGTGACCGTGACATCTCAAGTGTCTGAACTCAACGACGGACATATGATCTTCTAAGTTGTAAACAGAGGTAAAAGTCGCCTTGCAGTCGGATTGGCCGATTGGCATAGTATCACTCCAAGCATGATGCACCATAAAACGTAAGAAAGTATTAACCATGAAATTAGAAATCAAGAATTGGAAGTTTTCGTTCTGTAAGGTAGATTATGATGTTTCATGATTGGTATACATGCCCAGCGCTTCAATGCAACAACAACCGCAGTTTGTAAGTGGGCGGATATTCTTAATTTTTTCGTATAAAGTGCGTTTAAACATCACCACATGTTAGAAGCAATTTATCAACGCATCTTTTCCATGAACATAATATAATTAACTTAGATAAAAGTTAAGTCTAATTTTATCTTTTGCCTTGTAGCCTGTGAACTGCCAAAATGATGTGAAAAAATTTCACTACTCAGGTGCCATGAGCTATTGCAACTGTAAACACAAAGTCCAGCCGGCTACCACTAACAAATCCACAAAAGAAAACAAATGATTTTTTCATAATCGCGCTGGTCTTTCTGTTAATACTATACTTTGCGTATGCTTGGCGATAGTTGATTTCAATTTTGACATTGGGTGTACCTATTAGCTACAATAGTATCGATGTTTTCTCAGCATCATCGAAACAGCAGAATATATAGTAAACCCCAAAAGCAATATTTTCGACCAAAAATCGTGTATGTTTCGTTGTTGTAATTTGTGGTTTGAAAGAGTTACGTTTATTTGCGTCAAGTATATACCTACTATGTTGATACTTGGCGGATACTGTAGAGTCGCCCAGATATTCACATATGGCTACCAAGTAACAGATGAATCTATTTTTCGCACCACAATCGACCAATTGTCGCTTTCATTGTCTGTATCTTTCCAAAAATACTCCGTTTGTTTTAAGGTGTAGCTATAAATGATCGCTATCCATTACCTGAGTTTATTAATTTTAAGTGTTTCTTTGAGTAACTATTATTCATAGTTACATCTGTCTAACCAATACTTAAAAGCAATGGCGCTAAATGGTTTCTACGAAGAATGTAATTTAAAGTTGTAATTAAGATTTTTAGCGGATAGATGTCTTTTACATCGATAATTGTACAAATTGTATAATTATCGATGTAAAAGACATCTATGCGCTACAAATCTTACAACTTACAACTTTAAATTACATTCGTCGTCAGTGGCGGGGGGTTAGGGGGGCTGAGCCCCCACTTTTAAAAGTGGAGGAGCTAAGCACCACAACAACTGGTTTTAGAACAACTAGCATTTAGCATTAGAAACTAACAGTTAGCAATCACAACACAGTCTTAAATGGTACTCCAAGCAGTTTGCCAGAGATGGTTACTAGCATTGGCGTATCCAGAAAATCCGAACTGGGGCACCAAGGCTTCTTGGAGGGGCAAAAAATCCCAACTGGGGGGCAGCAAGGCTTTCTGGAGAGGCACAGGTTAGCTATAAATTCAAACTGGGAGGGGGAGCACGGCCCTCCGTCGCTCCGCCTTGGCGATGCCCCTGGTTACCAGCGTGGAGCGAAAAATAGTTGTAACAGCCATAACCTGTTAAGAATTAATTAATAATATGTTACGTATTTTTTCCAATTTGGCTAATTTGTATCGTGTGCGTTTTAATCTGCTAACATCACGTTTATCATGTTTTGATCGAACTTTTTGCTAACATTATTTTAAACCTAACGTGGTTACTCGGGGCTGTCGTAAGCTCTTAAAAAGTGGACAGAGATTCCAAAACAATGTGGAGGGCCAGTGGTTTACATTCATTTTGGTTTAGCCATATCCGTTAATTTTTTCACGTTTGTCAGTAAACAGTGGAGTGGTGGGGTTGGCGGTTCCCCTCTCTTGCGATGCCCATGTGATGGTTTTATATTTCTTGCGTTATTAAACAATCGAATGTTTCGTGGTTTGAAATATTTACTGCAATGGGATGTTTTCCTCTTGACGCGTTTCATGCAATTTTGTCAAAAACTGGGTTAAAATTGGCAAAAATTGGGGGATAATTGACAAAAATTTGTCTTCGGCGGGGGGCGTTATGGCGGTCGTCAACTTTTTTAGCAACCTCCTCCAAAAGTCTATGCCCTTTAGGTATTACCTAGGGTATATACACAAATTTTAACCCTATTGTACAACGATTAAACTAAAATCGGTCATTTATTAAGGTTTTTAACTGGGTTTTTAACATCAAGCTCGGGATTGGGGGGCCTAAGTCCCGAAGCCCCTCCTGGCTACGTCACTGCTACTGATTATGCTAAGAACTGCATAGTGTGGATGAATACTCTCTAAACGTAAATCCTTATGGAAACTTAAGATGAACAATGTGTCAATCTGACGTATTCACTGTGGTTAACCAAATTATATTCTTGCCAATTATCGTGGCACTATTGATTCATAACGCGGTATAAGTAAGGATACCAGAATAATTACAGTAAATAATTATGTATAGTAAATAATTAGAGAAACTTTAATATCTATCGAGTTTGGTTGCATTCCGGACTATTAATACAAATTATATCAGCACCTGTCTCTAGTCTCTCCACTTATAAAATCGTTCCGCCGCCCCTATATACAATCAAAACTTCCTGCGTCTAAAAAATATTGTCTGTAGTAATACCTGATAGCTCATCTAATGGTGACTGTGACTTTCGATATGGCCCTCTATTATCTCCCACAACTGTTGAATGCATGTTTGTTACGATAAATGTTTTAACTAAAACGATTGGACCGAATGAGAGTACCGATGCACTTTCTAACAGGACATGGACCCTTTGGAAAACGTATGAGGACGTTAAGGCTGACCACAGATAGCCTGCAAATCTAGCGAAGAAACAGCTGCTGGACACGTAATGATGCACTGTGAAAGACTCAAGGCTTTGAGGAAATGCTTTACAGGGAAAGAAGAGCTTAGTACCGATGATCTGATAGCATGTCCCATAGAGAAACTGCTAGGATTTTTTGAAGTTTTTGCAATTCTTAGTGCAGTAATAAAAGTGCGTAATCACAATTATTAGGGTGCTAGAAAGGGTCTTTCGCACTAGAATCACCTAGAAAATCGTAACCATATCCTCGAGTATATCTATCTATCTAAAACGATTGCATTTACTGCATACTGAATGAAATTTGAATTTGAATTTAAAAAAATGAACAAGTGCACAGTATTTAGAAAACACAACTAACTTTTGTCAAAGTAATAATTATGCGCAAGTTATTATTTCAAGTAGTTAATCATTATTGAAATCGAACTGTGTTAATTTTCTAAAAATGATAGTGTATTTAAAGGCAAACGCGTTGAGAGCGTTAAGAGTAAGATTAATCTAAAGCAGCTGTAGCAAAGCTTTTTTCTGCAATGGCTGCTGCTCAATGTAAAAAAGAATATTTATTTCAGCGTTATCCTTTGGAAGGTATGTATCTCGTACTAGTAAGCGCAGTTCTTGACACATTGCTTTTCGCAGCGTACGTATTTGGATGTTTCTGCCATCAACAGGGTTGCTACAAATTTTACATGCACGTTGCATTCCTCGATTTCGTATTCATAATAACTGCAAGCCTCGTACTGTTTCTCACTCAATATAAAGTAATAAATCGACTGGACACAGACTTCAAGGTAAGGTTCCCTCAACAGACACGGTCTGAGCAACTATGTTTAATGTTGTGAAAATTGTGTATTTTTGTCTTAATCGGATTCTTCGAAATATATGCTATATTTAGATTTCGTTATTACGCATCATGTATAATAAAATGCGTGCGTATGGTCTAAATTATGTCACTCGTTCAAATGGGCTAGCTACTATATCACGCAGACAGTCCAGCTCAACTATTTAAATTTTGAATAACCTAGCTAGGCTATGCATTTGGCATCAAGTGTCGAGCCGGACTGAGCTTTTGTCACGAGGCTTTCTGGTGAGCCCTGTAACTTAATGCATCGTTTACAATATGATGCGTGCGCAAGGTCCTAATTATGTTACGCGATCAAATGGGCTAGCTACTATGTCACGCATACAGTCCAGCTCGACTTTTAAAATTTTGAATAGCCTAGCTAAGCTATGCATTTGTCATCGAGTGCCCAGCCAGACTGTGCTTTTGCCACGAGGCGTTCAGTTTATCCCTACAATTTAAGCCAGAGACTATTTAGTTCGCGAACATTACGTTTTACTATACGTATCTAAATAATGCCCCAAAAGAGGTATACAGCTTAAAACGTTATTTGTATATATTAAAACAAATATATAACTTAGAATTAGTGTGAAAATACTATAGAACAAAATGCCATTATACTAAGCACATTACTAAATAAAATTTCTCAATTGGTAGTTCAGTCGGACGCTCCGTTTGTCACACAGAGCCTACCTAAGCTCTCTGATTGTCACATTAAGACTAGCTAAGCTACAAAAATGTACCCTAGTAGTCCAGCTAAGCTATAGTTCACCCGAACTAGTTGAGTTGGACGCGTGACATAATTTGGCCCTGGCACACGCATCTTATCGTAAATGTTGCATTATTTAAAAATAAATTTATTTATAATTTCATATTCTGTTGTATTTATTACATTTCGAAATTTATTGCATCGTTAAAGACAAAATAAAAAATAACTGAATTATGAAAGGATGTTGGGACTGTTTTTTGAAAGTACACCATTTTCGGATAGCCTATAGAGGCACAGATTTGTTGAGGACACAGTATGTATCCCTCCAACAAATTAGATGACACAGGATGAATATCTCACAGTCAAAATTTCATGTTAATTATCAGTATATTTTGTTTGCTGTCTTTCTTATAGTATTCTAAGCATTCTTATATGATATATATTATATTAGTCGCTATTTTTAGTGTACAGTATATCTTTCACCACGAGGCACAATCTGAGTAATCTTATAGCAGTTTAGAAAATTTGAAGAACATCAATTTCGCCGCACCCCTATCCAAAAATTATAAAGTTTATAGTTAAGCGAAGTTAATAGTTTCAATGCAGTCTTGGAAAATAAAATAACCAGTTGGTTTATATATACCCATACTTTCCTAGATTTAGCAAGATCAGTGGCAGAACTTCACGGGCATCTCAACAATTTTAACTTTCAATTACGAGAATGCTGCAAAGTGTTTCGTATTTCAACGTTCACATTAATTTGCGTGCATCGACTACATGCACTTTGAAAGCTGGCACGCCAATTACACCATATTCTAGACACTGGCACCCCAGTTATACTCTCTGCTTTTATACGGTATCATTCCGCCATCTACAAATTGGTGCGACTGGCTTGGCAATGTCTACATATTCATGCAACTGGTATGCCACCGCCTACAAATTATACGTTCTACTGGTCTGTGATTTCTATCCTGGCGGTATAATAGTCACCTTCCCTGCTGAGTTTTATCCTTTAATTTCAAACAGGTGATGAAAAATAGTTTGAATAATACGGATTCGCGTTTATTTCTGTGAAGAGTATGTTACACTATCCTCCATCACGACATAAACATCCAAGCCTAACACGTTCCATTAAGCCTGTTGCCTCCCTGGTTCGGCAGCACTTCACTATTTCTGGGCAATGGTGATACTGCCAAAATTTATACAAACCCATATTTAGCTTAGGATCATTTTGCGACAACCAAAACAGATTGGCGCCCGGTCACCAATATTCGAGCGGGTGGGCTTGCTTCTTAATATTATGCGGAGAAAGACCTGCATTTAATTTCTATACTTAGGGTTAGCTAGAACTGTTTTTGGGGAAACAAGCATCTCTCCTCATCTATCGTTTGTTTCATTATGGTATCGTATATGCCTTTCAGGTCAGGTCAAGTCACAGTCGACTTGCCACTGGTAACGTGTAATCCAGTGGTACCTGTCTCATCGTCGAGTGGTCGGCGACTAAACCGGCTCCCCCACCAGGTTTCTGTTGAGGAGGGTGGGTGGAAACCCCGCAGGACTAAAAACAAAACCTGTCAAAGGGCTTAGAAGGTCAGCTAGAGCCAACGATCAGACACTCGAACTATTGGTTAAATAGTGAAATTCCTGTAGCAGGGAGTTTCTACTCACTCGGCATGCGGAGGAATCCCTTGGGATCAACGGATGGCGAGCCCTAGATTTATCAACAATCTATTGCCGTGCAAAAAGACCTGGTAACCTATTGCACTACACACTACCACGATAGTCATCATGATTTCACACCAAAAAAAATTAAAGATAAAGTGATGGAAGGTGAGACCCCCAGGCCTGAAGTCGGTGATACTACTACTGGGGAAGAGAGGAATACAGCGTCAAATACACCTAGCACTAGAAATGGGGAGATACGACCAAACCCAAACTTGGGAGGGAAGTCATAGCTGCAATGATCCTAGGATGGAAAGAAGCAGTGTACCTCTACGGCGAGCAACACACTGTGCCACGTGGAATGTCAGAGGTCTTACAACTGGTTAGCTGGATGTTGTAACATCCGAAATGGTCAGGTGTGGTATCACTGTTCTTGGTGTCGCGGAACACTGGTGGCTCGGTCAAGGCAGGTTCACGACAGACAGTGGGTAGACAATGTACTTCTCAGATATAGAGCATGGACGATGCAGGAGCGTTGTTGGCTTTATTGTTAGTAAGCAAACGTCAAAAGCTGTTCTGGGCTACAATCTTTTAGCGACCGAGTCATGACATTAAGAATAAATGCTCATCCAGTAAACATCACGTTTGTTCAGGTATATGCGCCCACTGCTGAAGTAGAGGATGAAGAGATCGACAGGTTCTATGACACGGTTCAGAGTGTCATTGACAAGCTCAAACGGAGAGACATTACAGTGCTTATGGGGGATTGGAATGCAAAAGTTGGTCAAGGAGCAACTGAAAGGGAGAATATTGGGATGCATAGACTGAGAGAAAGGAATGAAAGATGTGAACGGCTTCTGGAATTTTGTGTGGCAAATAACCTCGTCATTGGCAATACGCTCTTCAAATATCACCCCAGGAGACTGTACACTTGAGTAAGCCCGCGGGACAGAGCTCGCAATCAAATAAATTACATCATCATTGGTAGCAGATGTAGGACAGCGATGTGCAATGTTAAGACCCGGCCAATGGCAGACTGCGGTAGTGACCAGCAACTACTTGTGTGCAAGATGCGGTTACGACTCAAGATCAAGAGCATAGCACATTCGCAACCACGTTTTGACATTTCGCGTATATCACCCCAGTTCATTGAGGAAGTCAACACCAAACTCAGAACCATTCTTCGACATGCGGAAGATGAGCAAACGCCAAATGAATTGTGGGAGACGATGAGAGACACAGCACAATCAGTAGCGAAGGTACACATCCCAAAAATGAGGCGCCAGAAAAGACCATGACTCTAAGGAGAAACGAGGGAAAATAGCAGTGGAGAGAAGAATGGTGAAAGGAAAGGGCGACCATGAAAAATGGAGTAGAATAAACAAGGAATGCACCAAGAGTGCTAGAAAAGATCAACGAAAATATCTGGAAGAAAAGTATGAGGAAATGGGGAGACATAGTGGTGATTCCGAAAGGGCGTTTCAACTGGTGAAAGAGCTGACTGGGAAGTGGACTCCTAGAACTGACGTGATAAATGACTCTGATGGAAATATTCTCACGGAAGCGAATGACATCAAAGCCCGGTGGATTCAATATTGTGAGATGCTTTACCAGAAAATTGGTCAACACCAGGGCAGCAATGTTCACAGCGAGACGAGGAAGCTACCACCTCTTAGAGATGAGGTCGTGTTAGCTTTCAGGAAAATCAAAAGTGGTAAAGCACCTGGTATTGAAGACCTACCTGTCGAGATCTGGGAAGCTCTGGGACAAACAGGCATAGACGTCATCTGGCGTCTTTGTAGACGAATATGGCAACTAAATGAATGGCCCCGTGCTTGGTGTAGAGCTGTCTTCCTGCCTTTGCCCAAAAAAGAAAACCCCAAATATGCTGCAATTACCGTACGATCAGTCTGATAGTCCATGCTATCAAAGTTCTACTTAACATCATAACTGGAAGGATTTAGAGGGAGTACACCGAGGAGATCTCCGACTAGCAAGCTCGCTTCGTAGAAGGCAGAGGGACCAGGAAACACATTGTGAACATTCGAGTTATGATTCAAAAATGCAGAGAGCACAATATTCCACTCTACACGTGCTCCATTGATTATAGCCTTCGACTGTGTTGATCACGATCAGTTCTGAGAAATCATGGTCGGGATTGGGTTCTCTCAACACCTCATCGATTTAGTCAGTAGTCTGTATTGGAATCAGGAATCAGCTGTCAGAACAAGCTGTGGACTAGCAAAGTGGTTTAGCATCGGTAGAGGTGTCAGACAGGGATGCATTGTCTCTCCATAGCTTTACAACATCTACGAGGAAGATATTACAAGGACAGCACTGAGAGGAAGTGGACAAGGTATTAAGATTGGTGGAACTATGCGAAACAACCTCAGGTATGCTGACGATACCACCCTTCCAGCCAGATCTTAGGATGAGCTTCTGGCCATGCTCGCAAATATGAATAACTCCAGTGCGCTTAGAGGGCCTATGCTCAACACAAAGAAGACCAAGGTGATGGTAATTGACAAGAACCGCACGGATCGCTCGGATTTCCTGTTGGATGGCGAAAAAATCGAGGTAGTAGAGGAGTTTGAGTACCTGGGGTCCATGATCAACAACCAAGGCAGCAGCACTCAGGAGTTCAAAAAGCGATTGGGCATAGCGCGCAGTGCCACAGAGAAGATGGATGTCATCTGGCGTAGCAGGGGAGTCGGCACAGATCTCAAGCTGAGGGTTCTGCGTGCCACAATATTTCCCATAGCCTCTTATGGTTGTGAGCCCTGGGCAACAACTAAAAAGGACCGCAGCAGAATTGACGCCTTAGGAGATGTGGACTTATCGGAGAGTGCTCCGTGTGCCATGGAAAGACAGAAGAACAAATGATTGGGTGTTCGGTAAGATTGGGGCAAAGATGATAATCTTACAGCAGATGGCACAAGAAAGCTGCGATATTTTGGGCATGCTATTCGTCGAGGTGGTTTTGAGAAGGATATCATCCAGGGAGCTGTCGAAGGCAAACGAAGACAAGGAAGACCAGCGACACCATGGACCGATTACATCAAAAGATTGACGGGGATGAGTTTGGCGGAGGCATCACGATCAGCCTTTTATCGAGAAAGATGGCGTGACATTGTGAGGACCAAAACAACGCGTGTTCGCGCCAAATGATAAAGAGA